>VZTL01024517.1:6508-16764 GCA_013400535.1 Scopus umbretta | reverse complement strand
AAAAAAAAAAAAAAAAAAGGGTGGGGAGGGGACAAAAGAACAAAAAACTCAGATAGTCCTAAAATAGTCTTAGGAGTTTGCTGTAATGCAAGAAAATGTATGACTTTTAAGCCTATCTAGAACAATCCAGTGGTTTATTTTTCAGCTTAAATTTAACTGCTTAACATAGAACAGAAATGTGGACAATGAAACCAAATAGTGTATTCAATAGGTTAGTAGTATATTCAGTCCAGGTTCTTATCTCACAGTCAGATTTACACTGGAGACTAATTGTCTGTGAGGTTTCAGTGACTTCAGGGGCAATATCCATAGATTTAAGGATCTGATAATGAAATTTTGGCTGTAAACATTTTGCATGCATTCCGGATGAATTCTGACACCATTCAGTTTCTAAACAGGAATGCTTGACCTACTCTTCAAAAGCAGGGGAAAACCGCTGTTCTTCAGCCCTGTTCTTGGTCAGTGAAGCTGCGCGAGCTAGCTGCCCAGTTTTCCTCAAATCCAGTAATGTAAACATTGAAATGTGGTAGCATTTATATAAACATCAGATTGCGGCATTATTCTTTTGAAGAGCTGAAAATGCTTGCAAAATGACTGGCCCATAAAAAAGGCTCCTGTCTGGACCAGCCATTGTACTGATAGGAGATCTTTTATTCACTTCATCCAGTTTTCTTTCTGATGGTGAAAGGGTACAGAAACCAACGAGAAAGCTAAGGTTCCTAACCTCTCTCTCTCCCTGTCATTTATTTATTTTTTTAATCTTCTGTGGACTTTTTATAGCAGAACATGCAAAAAATGAATTTCAACAAGATATGTAGCTCATTGGTACTGCACTTGCCAAGGCCATTATATCTACCTTGACTATTTTAAATGTGATTTTGTACAAGAAAGAAAACAGTCCAGCAAATATCAGTGAAGTGGTAATTTCTGAGTGCTTAGGAGAAAAGAATATGTAGCTGTGTGTTAGCTGTAAAAATAGAGTAAGAGCAGCTGTCATCCAATGCAAAAAGTTGTGAAAAAGTTCTTTTTAGAAACAGTTCTGCCTACATAACATTTTCTACTCCTTTTTATTGTGGATTTTTACATGGCAAATTATTTGTGAATTTATATAAATCTGTTGGTGGGTGGAGATTGATTCTGGCATTTGCCTTTGGAGGGAAACATCTCTTTTAATTGACAATTCAGTTTACCTCTTACTGCATTAAAATCATTTTACCTGCTGCCTTATACCGAGGCAATGCTTTTAATGTTGTTACATAGCAGTAATAGTAATTATTATAGCTTTAGTATTAAGAGTAATTCAACATTTAAGTTGTAGCTGTCTCTGAAAAATAATATTGTGTTATGTGTGTATATAGGGAGCCTTTGAGGAGCCTAGTGTCTAATCTAAGCTAATACTCAAAGCTTGCTGTATAGTTAAGGGTGAGAGCTTCATATCTTTGTGGCTTGATTCCATCCTAAGGTAGACAGGGTACTTTGTTCATGGATATCCCTGTCTTTCTTAAACAGCTACCTTGGACTCAATGCATACATTTGAGAAAGAAAAATAGGAGATCAATGTCATTCATAGAGAAAACAACAGGACGTGCTCTGAAAGGGTTACAGTCTGGTAGTCAGGAAGGAGCTAGGAAGACAAATAAAAATACCTGTAGCATACTGAATGCTTGGACAGTAGTCACAAAGTCTTCCTACCTGCTTTCTGTATAAACCCTGGCCTAGAAGTCCACTTCTGAGATCAATGGATTGGATCAAACGTATATTGGCTAAAATCTACTATGGGCAGAACATGGATGTGGACTAGCATTTAGTAGAGGTGAAAACAGAAGGAGCATGATACAAAAACGTGGTTGTGTTTGCACGCGTTGTGTTTGTATGTGCCCATTCTGTGTGTGTTTTGTAATGACTGCTTCAAAATGGGAGCGCATCCTGGTTTTGACATGACAGCATTCTTCCTAGTCTGAAAACATAAGGTATATGCATCCTTGACTCTTACATTTTGGGACTGGCATGTAGAATAATTTTTATGATACAGTTGCTATAGCATGTCTCTACATTTTATCTTGAACGCTATAGATAAAGGTAATTTCTTGCAGGATCATGATTTAATTAAAAAGCATTCAACAGTAATAAGCATAATCTTAAAAATGTTTCCATGATCACTGTCAATGTTTACTTGCAAGTATATAAAAATACACATATAATTACAAATATTTTAATAAAATCTCTAATCTAGACGTTGAGTATAGCTCATTTACCTGAAATTTAATATTTGCTTCCTCCAAACAGCTACATAGTAATGAATGCGTTAGGCAATTTGATTTCTTGAGCAACTGGCCTTATCTAGGAGGATTTTCCAAAGCTTTTCACAGGCTTTTGAACTATGGAACTTGAGAAATATTTTTGAGGAGAAAAGCTCCCTTGGTGATTTGAACTGTTATCACTCTAAATTATAAAATGTATCAGTTCCTACAGTTTCTCCAAGTATATTTTACTGTTTAAATGGCTGATTTTCTCCTTTAGTAATTGTATGTGTAGGAGGCACTCTTAACAAAGGTTCATATTACTATAGCATAGCACAAAAGCGTAATTGCCAACTGAACATTACTTTGCATGAAAAATATTCTTAAGTGCTTTTGTTGATATGAAAATTCATTCCAGATATCTTGAAAAACACATGTAATCTTTTTTCTTTCTATTCTGTGTTCCTCTTCCAAAAATAAGGTCAGCTCTTTTTTTCTCCAACAGATTTGGTCTTGTGGTGTATTGTGTGTGCCTGTTTTTTCATGATTTTGAAAGTTTGCTTCTCAGAGACCTTCATATTTTTGTCAAACTTAGGTATTGGGTTTTTATTAACATGTTTATTTATTTATTTAGATGCTTACTGTTCACTGATAGGTGAAAAATAGTAACTGTGCAACATTCCAGGCACCTTGATAATCTTAAAAACATATGAATAAGCAAATTATTATATTACATTATTAGAAAATATTTATAAGCAGCATAGTGGCAATCCCATTTCCTTTTGAAAAACTGTTTATATGAGTCAGAAGCATATTGCTATCCATCAACCATGTTATCACTGTTAAGAAAAAAATACTACTAAAAAAATTGAAGCAGATTTCTCTGTTAGCAGAGAATGTAATGTAATTTGGGGACCCTAAATAGCAATGAATAAATTTAAATATTTTGTATTTTATTTAAGTTCTCTATTTTGTATTCCCATTTGTTTTTTTCATTATTTTGTTCTCAAGGACAGACACCTATAGGAAATGTGTTCACTTTCAGACTTAAGGAAACTAAAGATGAAAAGATGACCGTTAGTTTAGCCTATTTACTGAACAATTTGAGAGGTAGAAGGGAAAATTAATAGGGGTTTAGCCTATTTACTGAACAATTTTGGAGTTAGAAGGGAAAATTAATAGGGGGTTGTTTCCTCAAGTACTATTTTGGGGATTTTTTTCTTTGACATAAAATTTAATAGCAACAAAAATGTAAAAATTCTTCTTGATCCCTTTCTAACTGCTTTTACAGTTAGATTTAAATGTTATGATGGATTCAGGTGGGTTTTGGTTTTGTTTATTTAAACAGAACTTCATTTGTTACAATTGTTTTACAAATAATATATTAAGACAACCATTTCCCCAAATTGAACAAAAATATAGTGCTTCTGTCCATGGTTTGAGGTCTGTCTTAGCCCTAGAGCGTTTATTTTTCAGAAACTTGCTTTCCCAAAGTATAATTAGGCTGTGCTCACTTTCATTGCAGCCCTTTGCCATTGATTTGCACACACACTTTCTCTCTGAGTGTTCCTTGTCTAAGTAACTGCCCTTCCTAAAACCATAGCAAGGCAAAATCTCTGGCCTTTGGTTTTGGGGAAATTTACCAGGTTTTGCAGTGGAATCTACAGGGGGGTTTTATGAATAATTCTTTAAGCAAAGAAAAGTAGTTATAATCCTTGTTTCCTGTCTCACACATAACAGTATAATAATAATCAGTAATTCCTCACCTCTCTTTATGTAATTTCATTTGGGGGAAATCATTATCAAATCCTTAGCTGATGTCCAACAAAACCGTTTCTATTCAAGGGATTGTTTGCTTTGTAAGATGACTCATCATCCCTTCTAAGCCTTTCATAATTAAGAGGTTTGGGGTTTTTTCCTTTTATTTAAATCTTTTTAATTTCCTAGGTTTCTCTCTCACATGAGAATAATCCATTTCTTCAGACTCATAACTATGTTAAACTTGGCTTCATGTAATTCACTCTCGTGACAAGAGCACCATGGACTGTAAACTTGAAGTTTTCATGTAACTCTGAGAGCTCGTACAGTTCATACATTTTACAGAATTTTTAAACTGGATTCAAGTAAAATAAACTGGCATATATGTGGGTATGAATATGTATATGCACATCTATGTGCATGGCTATCCATATGCCACACCTAAAAGATGTGTTACCAATATGAGTTCAGCAGTCAGTTTCTTCTGCTAAGGCTAGTAAGAAAATAGATAAGAAAATATTAGAGGACTGATGTTAGAGGACCCCAAGTTTTCTGGGGTCTCTGGGGAAAACAAATGCAGAACATCAGTGCTCTAGAATTGCTACCAGCCCTTGTTTCCCTTTTCAGTTTGGGAAGTCTATTAGATCATCAAGCTTTGTTTTGAGACAGAGACATCTGTCTGTCTGTGGTGAATATGGGAGCAGGCTCTATATTAAGACCAATTAATTCTCTCTCAAGAAACAAAGGTAAAAGGACAGGAGGCAGAGAAGAACCGAAGTAGAAAACTCTCCTGTTGAGATTTCTGTGACACTTTGCACGTACGTGGAGTGTTCTTATGCGATGCATTTAAGGTTGTGTATATTTTGTCATTTATATGACAAAGGTTTTTCACATCTGTTAAAAGTGTTGTGAAATATTGCTACTGCCTTTGAATACAACACATTTTTATTGTCTGACTTTTATTTGCTGGGGTTTTATGCAAGTGTAGAGAGGAAATGTTTTATGCAAGGAAGAGTTTATCTGATTTCCATGTTAAGCACGTTATTGAAAATGTTTACATTGCTTGGGAATGCTGTCAAAGAGCAGTACTGTTTTACGAAGAGCTTTTGCAAGATCAGTTTTAGGCTGAAGTGGTCACTAGTGGTGTTATATAGAAACCCACTCTACAGGCCGTTTGATCACAGCTCACAAAAATAAACGTAGGGGACGTTAGGGTTAGTAGATTGCTGTACTGTGAGTTGTCAAATAA
This sequence comes from Scopus umbretta, assembly GCA_013400535.1. Lineage (NCBI taxonomy): Eukaryota > Metazoa > Chordata > Aves > Pelecaniformes > Scopidae > Scopus > Scopus umbretta. The sequence continues at coordinate 11,517 of VZTL01024517.1, read as the reverse complement.
AAAGCTTAATGCAACTCAGCTGATGAGAGATTGTAGTGCAGCCTTCATTTAGTTAAGGTTTTAGCTTTGGCTCCTCTCTCAGGTTTCCATTTCAGTGTCAAAGAAATTGGCATGGTACACTGGAAAAATGTAAGGAGATTTAATTAGTGGATGTATAGGAATTACCCTGGGCTGGTAATGCATTGTGCTTTTTAGGTTTTCAAATGCTCTTTAAGATTGATGTAAAAGCCCAATGAAAATTATACAGAGTCATATGAATGCCAGACAGTCCTTTCTGAAAGGTACAGTGCGTTCCCCAAAACACTTCAACTAAGGTTCATAAAATACAGAAACACATTTAACATTTAATGAGTGTTTATGTGAATATGGTAGAGCTCTTACACATTGAATCGGAGTCTTTAGCAAACAATTACAAGTTTAATGGTAACCATATATAGGTGTATGCCTGTTAAGTGTAGAAATAAAAACTTTGAAAGCATTAGCATCCTTTATCCTGTTGCATCTTCTAGCATTTATTCTAATGGTTGTTTTAAAAGCTGTATTGGTTATTGAATAAGTAAATAACAACCTTCTTGGAGAAAAAGCTTGTGGTCTGTTGTTTTGAAGTTTCACAACTGCATTTAAAATGTTCTTGATAAAATTAACGTGATGTGGTTGCCAAGGATATTTGCCAGAAGTAAAGTTTTAGATAGTTAAAAGAGGTGGAAAGAAAAATGAATGATTAAAATAAAGTTATTGTGAGCTGTTTAGCTTTTAGGTTTAACTAACTTACTAGATTTCAAAACAGGTTTTTATTGACTTAATTTTAAGTTGCCTGATGGTTGCTAATGGTTTCATCTTTCCCATGGAAGTGCAGAGAAAAAGAGTATTTTATATCATAGAATCATAGAATCATTTAGGTTGGAAAGGACCTTTAAGGTCATGGAGTCCAACTATTAGCATAACACTGCCAAGTCCACCACCAAACCATGTCCCTAAGCACCACATCTAGACGTCTTCTAAGTACCTCCAAGGATGGTGACTTGTCCATTTCCCATGCCATATCTGTTTTCATATTAAAAAACTATACCCCAAAAAATTTCCCCTAAAAGCTAAACAAAATAAAACAAACAAAAAGAAAGAGTAAGATTTCTTTTTTCCTCCATTGGTTTCAAAAATCTATTTTTGGCGAGCAGTACACGCAGGCTTTTTTTGTGCAATTACATTCTGCCTTTTTTATTTGGTAAGAAAAAGTTGAAACATACATGTGTAAATTGAATTTTAATTCTGTTATAAGAGGAAAGAAACCACCTGTTACTTGCTGAAAAGTAGAGCACATACAAATATTGAGTAATTTACTTGGGTTCCTTAGAAAAGGTAAACAGTAAATGATTGCAGCAACATCTTCAGCAGCATGTATTTAGATAGTGGTCTTCCAATTTTGCAACCACATGCAAACTTCCGTTATGGACTTCAGTATTATTGAACATACATAAAAATATTTTTTCTGTTTTTTTGAATGTACAGGGATGATGACCACCTACTCTACATTTGGTCATTTTCTGTGGCAGAATTATTCTTCTCTCATGTGTCTTTTATCTCTTCATATGTAAAAACAATGTACAATACATGACCCTAACTCCAATTTGAATTGTAAATAATTTAAAAAATAGAATAATTTTACATTGGCTATGTTTGCACAAAAAAAAAAAAAGAGATTATTTGATAATTTGGCTTTCTCTATCAGCTGTTGAAAAAATGAGATCTATATTTTAAATACATATTTTGCAAATCATACGACAAAAAAGAATGCCTATAGATGGCTAAGCTTTTGCGCGCAGAAACATGAAAAAAGGGGTGAATGCAACTGTTAAACAACTGAAAATGATAAATAATATGACAGTTTATTTTAGACTCTAATGGAGCTTAAAAGCTTTTAAAATGACAGAAATTTCACCAACTTCAGTGATTCATAGGTTTATTTTTGTTATACAGGTTGGTCATATAGCTGGCGGTTTTCTTTTTGCGTGACTCTTGTAAATTATTGTACTCTGTTATCTGAGTGAAAAGCTGTTAGAGTTGTGTGAAGGATTACAACATCACTTCAGAAGGTTAAAGCAATTCCCAGCTGTACATGTATACAATTTGTCCATGTGTTGGTTTTTTTTTACTTTTTTGTTGACATAACCCCCGAAGAAAATGTGCTACTGTTGTTGATGCACTTTAAAACTGTATCTTACTCTCTGTGAAATGTGCTTTTGCACAATTGCATTTCTTCATGGAACAGTGATTTCCGTTTACTGCATCCTGGTTTATACATACTAAAATGTAGTGTCTTTGATCCATAGTATGACATAAAGCATATTTTTATTATATTGCACCTTCTAAAATAACACAGATTGTAGAATACCCTTTAGTCATTTAGCGTCAAGTCTAATGAAATTCCTATTTAGCATCGACTGTTTTCCTTTCAAATGCTTTGACAGTAGTCATTCCCTTTAAGTGCTTTCTGTATTAGGCTCCAGTAACTTGGACGTAACCTGATCTGTGTTTTGTTTCAGTGTGTTGTCTGCTGACCTAGAGAACGCTTGCATTAGCTGCACTGATCAATCCACATCACATCTCATCATTTAGGAGACAATTAATACTGCGGCGTAAAGACTCCCCAGAGCATTTTCTTAGAGCTGGATTGCTTTACATAGAAACCACAGGAGTTGTTTGCAGAAGGGGGAGGAAGCCAAGTAGGAAGAAAAAGCATTAAGAAAACTTTGTCTCGAAGCAAGTTTAATTTTCTGTGGTGACGTCCACTTATGTCATTTAAACTCCCTGTTTAGATGGAGTGTTTTAGGAAAAAAAAACCAAAACAAAAAAAAAAAAACAGCTGTATTTTGAAGTTGACTTGAAAAGACACTGTAACAGGTCACACGTATGTTCTAAAAATCTTGGTCTTGACAAATATGCCTTTGATTATGATACTTGTATAACTTGCTGTTAAGAGTGTAACATTTTAACTTTATATTTTATCTCAAGGATTATTAAACCGACAGCTTTTGAAATACAGATTGACATGTTTTAATCCTAATAGTAATTACTTTTAAATAACATATTTTAATACAGAAAAAAAGTTTCTCATTCTGTCAGTTTTGTTGTAGAGCTTCTTCCACGAAGCTGAATTTCAGTATTGCCTGATATTGTTTCTTAAGAAAAAAGTCTTAGAAAGATTTTAAGTGTATGTGAATACCTTAAGTTAATGAGCAGGCAGGGCTCTTAGTGTGCTGTTTCATCTTTAGGTAATGAAATATTCAATCTTTAGAGATCATCTGCAGAAGTAAACAATAAGCATTTACTAATAAAAACCAGGTTTTTCTTGCAGATGACTGAGGTTATTGTATTATTCTCTGTTAAAGACTATGTTGCAGTGCTGTAAGGAGTTATCTTAAGATAAGTTGATAAAGTAGATATTACTAAAGACACAAAATTGATAGGAAGGGAATTTTAGGGAGGAGGTTACTTACCTCCCTGGTGCATTTTTCTAATCTATGTATTGCCTGTGATTCTGTACAGATTGTACAATGATAATGAGGCCAACTAACATGTTAACTTCAGAAATCATTGCAAATTTGTTAGTATTTACCAGATCATTACACTGTAGTTTTCATTTATTTAGATAGAGTGAATGAATTTTCCATTAGAAAAGATTCACGTGTGATCATGTCAATAATATTTACAAGGAATATGTCAATGACAAAAATTATATTTATTTTTGTGGTAATTCCGTGGCTCAAATTTGTTATTTTGCTTCCCGCCTGTAATCTTGAAGCACACTGGCATTGAACAGAGATATGTATCTAGCATATCTTTGCGTGACGGTATTATTATATTTTCAGGACTAATATCACGATAGTTCATGTCATAATTTTCTTCAGTTAGTAGAACTGGTCTACTGCTATTTGAAGGTAAAAACATGGTGATGAAAAATCATTAATTGAGTATATTGGAAATGTACAGAACATGTTTGTGGAATTATGCACCACATGAAATTCCAAAGCAATTTTACTTGGACATCCAGGTTGTCTTGTTTTGTTATTGCTACAGCACAAAAGTGGAAACTAGAGTACTCCCTTTTAAGTTTCATTTTTCCAACTCCTGTTAGATCCTGTTTTTCAAGTCAAAACTGATTTTGTGGAACCTATTTAAGTAGTTGATATGTGGAATACAGAATGTCGATTATTTCAGTGCAGTGATCATACTTTTATCCTTAGGATTGATACTGGTTTTTTTTTATATTCTTTGTCTAGTGAGGATGTGTCAAACTGTAACTCTATATGTAAAAAAAAAAAACAACCAAACCAAAAACAACAACAACAAAAACAAACAAAACAAACAAACTTTTTTGCTCTATAGTAAAGCCAAGCAAAATCATCTAAAACCACCTTAGTCACAAAAAATGAATGAAGTATTTTTCCATAATTCTGTATCCATCTTTGGCTATCCTGTAGATGTTTTTAATCAAGAAATCAAAGAAATAAGGACAGTTGTGTTTTTTCTAACACAAACAGCTCAATTTTAGTTTGGAAAAGGGTTATGTGGCAATGTAGGTTTTGTCTAAGCCTTTCTAGAGAATTATAACTAAAGCTATGGTAGTTATTTAATGTTTGTTGGTAATCTGCATAACATTGCAAATTCTATGAGGTAGTATGCAAAAGATGAGATAAACATGGCACAACAGACTGTCTTTCTCCAGGCTACAGGGATAGGAAAATCATTATCAGAGTCAATGAAATTAAAGGTGAGAGTAAGTAATGGTACTTAATGAGGTACTTAATGCCTTCTTTGCCTCAGTCTTTAATAGACAGACCAGTTGTCCCCAGGGTATCTACCCCCCTGAGCTAGAATATGGGGACGGAGGGCAGGATAAGCCCCCCCCTCCATAATCAGGGAGGAAGCAGTTAACGACTTGCTATGCCACCTGGACACTCATAAGTCTATGGGTCCCGATGGGATTCACCCGAGAGTACTGAGGGAGCTGG
>VZTL01024514.1:108410-129061 GCA_013400535.1 Scopus umbretta | reverse complement strand
GCGGGGGTGGTTGTACATCGGTTTGCCTCAAGTGTTTCTTTAATCTGTCCTTCAGTGTAGAGAATAGCTCCCAAATTCAGTATTAGATTTCACTGCAGTAAACGAGACCTCCTTACCTTAATTCTTTTGTAATTAGCTTTAAACTGCTTCCTCCCTCCCCTTGTTTCTGAAGCCTGTCATTACCATAAGAGGAATCCAACAACCAGAATACCCACGCTTACACTTAGCTTTTTATATACAGCAAAACCCTGGGTAGATTCTTAACCACTTCTCCACTGCATGAACCGACGGCCCTTGTGAGAGCGTCCAGGCCCATGCTCAGCCTGCACCTTAGAACCTGGTGCAAGAAGTATTTGTCGGTTTAACAAAGCTTAGCTCGTCTCACGAAACTGAAATTGCTTCGGAAAAAGCAGGGGGATGCAGAGAATCTCGTATTGTGGGAGAAAGAAAGAACTTGCACAGAAATGAAGTAGCTGATCCCTCCCCTTGAACAGGGAGCTACGGCAGCAAGACGTGAGAATAGGCTGCAGGGGCCAGCCGTAGCTCGTGCAGCAGCACGTGCTGCTGCAAGCTGCGCCATCGCTAGCGACAGGCCAGGAGCTGGATGGGAGACTCTAAATTATTATTGTTCCTTGAAGATACTAAAGCTGCTTCATGTAGCGGCATGAAGGTAATTTGCAGCAGACTTACTGGAGCCCACTATCGAAATGCCACATCTCTCTGTGTGGTTGGAGGCCAGTGCCTAACCGCCTGCAAACAGGGAAAATGCAAACCCAGAGCACAACCTGGTCTTGTCAGAAGAAAAACTGAGGTGGCACAGAAGGAACACTACCCAGGGTTTTTTTGTTTTCCACTTGCATTCAGTAAAGAAGCATCGGACAGGACAAGTTGACTGAATCAAGTGAAGAAAGTTTCTGTTAATAGCAATCCTCAGGTGTTTAAGACGATCTGAATTTTACTTCATATTTTTTGAGCCTCTTCCTGAAAAAAGTGTCCAACACACACGGAACTGTGCTAATTGTTGTGTTTTAATTGCATTGAAGTCTCTTAGTTCTTTAAATACTTGGTATCTGGTAGGATTCAGCTGAGGTCTAAGTTGTTACCGAATTACTGCAGATAGTGGGAATCGGTGCCATCTAGTGACGCCTTTTTCTGCCATTTTCAAACAATACCTCGTCTTGAATTAAGGAGCGCTTGCTCCTCCCTCTCCTAGTTATGTAGTTTTAGATTAGGACTCTCATTCCTTTCCTTGGTAAATAGTTATTTTATATTTACTTAGTATTTACTATCCTTTGAAACATGGTTTTAAAGCAAAACTAGAATATATTAGTGTCTCAAATTCAGGGATGGATTTTCTCAAAAAATTAGAATACAGGTTCCCATTTGGAGATCTAAAAGATCTCATTCATAAACTTAATAATATCACAAAAAATAGAAAAGCTCCCAGGAGTGTCTCAATGAGGTAATATGCTCTTAACAAGAAAACATGAAAAAGTCAAATTCTTTGCCATCTTCCAGCAGATTCTCAAAAAAAGCCCACCAGAAAACCCTGCAACCCTACTCTTAAGCGGAAAGGAGATGATAAAGGAAATAATGAAGCATCAGCAGTGATAGCAGAAGTCACATTTGCCAAAGCCTTTTTAAGACAAGGGCTCCAAAAACATAGGCAAGTGTCCAAGATGCTTGCTAGTGAAGATACAAAGTAAAGAATCCTCACAAAGCCACGTACAGTATGCAGTACAGGGAACAGGCGCTCCTTCCTGCCACTGGCCCACCTCTCCTTTTCCAAAAGGATAATGTATGACAGTACCTGTCTTACAGTTCAGAATACTTCCACACAGTTACCAACAAGGAATTACCCGCCTAGAAAGCCAATCTCAAAACACCATGGAGAACAGACAAAACCTTATCTTTTCAAAACACTTCAGTCAGCAGCGAAGGACTCAGCCCAAACCAGTTTTTCCGATAAGAACACAGAGATTAAGTACCAACTACTCATGGTACCTTCCGAGCATAAACTTTGGATAACTCAACAATGACACAAGCAGAAATTACACTGCCAGGAAACACATCCCTTAATGACCAATTTTACTATCTAAGCTAGCTATGGATTCAGCCACTAGATGTCTTCACTCTACAGAAATGCAATCTGCAGTCCTAATATTTTGCCTCAAGTGGAAGCATGCTGTGTGTGCAGTTATACTCAAGGAGTTTTCTTTCATAAATATTTTCCATTTACGTTGGAGTGTAATTTTCATAAGGCTATTTCAGTTTCTCAACAAATATCAGTATGATTCTCCTGATCATCACGTACTCAGCCAGACACTTCCAACCACAAAGTTTTGGAAAGCTGTTCAGTTATTTTCTTCAGAATATTACTTTGAAAAAAATCCTGATAATTTAGATTTTTGTTAGAGCATAATATGCGTATATTTTAGCTAAAAAGCTTGAAATATTTAGGATAGAATAGTTCAGTTGGAAACCACCTACAATGATGATCCAGTCCGACTGCCTGACCGCAAGTTAGAGCATGTTATTAAGGGCATTGTCCAAATGCCTCAAGCACCGACAGGCTTGCGAGATCAACCACCTCTCTAGGAAGCAAATTCCGCTGTTTGACCACCCTCTTAGTAAAGAAATCCTTCCTCATGTCCAGCCTAAACCTCCCCATTTTAACATAGGCTTTCATAACTGCATTAATTTATTCGCTGGTTTCTGTTTGAGGTGGTTGTATTTGCATTATAAGCAGAAGTGATAATTGCTATATACAAAGTTCCTGTTCAACCTTAGTTTGGTCCTAACTTTATGAAGAAATTCTACATTGACACAATTTTTTGGGAAGGTTCCGCATTTCAGAAATATTTAGGGGAAAAGGGTGTCAAGGACATGCTGAAAGAGAACCCACAAAATGCAAACCCAAATTACTTGGCCTTATGTTATGAGGATGCTAAGACTGAATAGTGGAAGCAATCATCTCTCATAGTGCTGATTACTGTAAATTCATCTAATGCAAACTAAGGCTATTCAGACATGCATTTCTGACATCTACCAGCTTGTGAATCGTGAATTTGGCCAGCTTCTTAATTCGTTCATGTTGAATTAGAGTAGTACACAAGGACTGAACAAGTTTGAAATACTGTTGTGCATCCCTTCACTCTGCTGTATCACCACTCGTAAAATCAAAACCTCAACTGCAGGAGCGTCTTTCAAAAAAAACCCCAAAAACCCCCAAACATCTGCAGCTATGTCTGTTACACTGTAAGGGGAGCCAGAGAAGGGTGAAAGATGGTTTGCCTTGAATTGCAGAAGAGTTCTGAGGTGATGTGAATGATCAAGCAGTTCACGTTCCAACCACACAAAAAGAGACAACTCTAACCCATCAGATTTTTGCAGATATATTGCTTCCCCGCCCCCTTCTGCACTGTCTTAACAGAAGAACTAGAAAAGGGAACATACGCAGACATATACCCCAGGTAAACCTAACAGGATACAAGAGGCCCATCGGAACTGCGCTTTTTAAACCTGCAGGAACCTCTTCTCTCTACCATGCCCAGAAAATGAAGGCTCCTCCAGTCATGCTGATAAAGAGGATCTCGCTATACATCCTTCTAGTAATGCTGCTGGCTCAGAGCAACTATCAAGTTTATGGTAAGATGTGGTCTTATAATTTAACCCATCTGTAGTTATTAAACATTGTGGGGGGGAGAACAGAAACCAAAGCAGTGCTTAGTGTACCTTGGATATAATCTGTAATATAATCCTTGGATATAATCTTTTATTACCACAGCAGAGACTTCTAATTTGATTAAAGACAATCATGATGACAATAATTGAGAAATATTAGGTAACAGTCTAGACTAGAACCCCAGCACTTGGGGACCAAACACATCTTGCTTTGTGGCCAAAAGGTCTGCCTTCAAGGGGGTTGGCGGCATTCAAGCCTCTGCTTAAAACCCAGGAATCCTACTAGCTCTGAACTGGATCAGGCAAATTGTCCTTTCCAGATAAGTGGGCGTACCTTCAATTATTTAGCTTAACTTCATCTAATTTTCATCCCACTTTCAAATTTGAACCTCCACAGTTTTAACTACAAAGGTTCTCCTAATTGGGACTCATGTGAGAACTACTCTGTGCCCAGTATACTCCTAAATTTTTACTGGAGATTATTTTCTTTCAAGTTCTTCCCTGCAAATATCGTATCAGAGATATAAATTTTAGTATTGAAAGGAAGGCAGTCATACAGAAAGAATAATAGCTACTGTAATGGATGCACTCAACTGCTGTTGATACATTTCAGATATATCAACTGATAAATTGATCAAAATAACATTTGTTCTAAGGCACTGCTAAAATCACACAAACAATTTGGCTATATGAAGCTTAGCTGACATGCGTGACTAACTCTGCAAACCTGTAGCACCTTTTGACACTCCTTGTTTTTACGAATAAAGCACATTATTAATCCTGATAGGAAAGGTTAAACAAGCATTCAGAGAATCTGCCTGGGAAGGGAAGCCCAAACATTTAGCTTAAAAGACTTGAATTACCAGGTCAGTTAGATGCAGCTGTTTCTTAATCAGGATGTGATCTGAGCTTGGGGAGGCTACTGAACTGCTTTGCATTTGATTTGCAAATGAATAAACTAACATGCTTCTCAAGGGGGTGTATCTAGAGCCGATAGCCTCCTTTGTACCCTAAATGGAAGTACCTTCTTTTCTTATAAGGGTTAACTACTGTTTCTACTCACTTCATTAAGTGTGCCTCTGTTATTAGTCCCTCGCACAATCACCTCCCTGCATTGTCCTGTATACTTCACGAATTCATGGACAATCCCTCCATACTCATCTGCCAGGTTCCTAGATGCTGTTTTTAAAACAGAATATAATTTCTGTTATGCTGCTTATAGCGCTTATGTAGTTTACACAGGATTTATTTTACTAGGTGTTATTTCCTGATCTACATCAAAACTATGTGGGGTCCTCTGAGAACAATACTATTTCCTTCTGTGCACCTATATTACTAAAAAAATCAGAATCATATTTATAGGAGCATTACAGAGAGAAAAGTTTTGCAAATTAGTCTCTACAGTACCATGATATAAATTATTTTTTAATGTCTTTACATTTTAGCCACAAGTTTTCCAAGCTTGTTTGCTTTTTATTTTGGTTTGGAGTAAGCTGAAAATTGAAGCCAAGTTATTTAAGCTTTGTATGTTGCAAATCTATCCAAAGTATCTCTTACTCCTAACAGAAACAAAGTTGACCACTCAGATTTCACATATAAAGCCAATAATGAGCAAATCTTCTCTAAATTAGGGAAGGAGAAGTGAGCCTGTTTCTGATGTGTCACAAGCAGAAGGACTTTCTGCCCCCTTACTCCAGCAATTTTAGTCCACTTAGACCCTATCTCCTTTGTAACACCAAAGAACAGGTTGTTCCCATCCAGTCTCACAATGAGTGGTTGTTGCTGTCTGGACAGCACACGCAAATTAAACGAAGTGCTTCATCCCAACAAAAATAACACCCAGCAAACCTCCCCTCGCTCCAAGAAGCTCCAGCCAGTTACAAAGTACGTGCACCCATANGCTGATTGGGGTTAAACCACCACAACCCACTAACAGTGGGCAGGCACAGTTCTCTGCTCAAATAACACCTTGCTCTTAGACCTTCTTGTGGGATAGCCTGCACATGCTAACATTCAGCTAAACAGAAATCTTCAAGTTTCAGTCATCAAAATATAAAGGCATGTTTTCTGCACTTACACAGCTTTCATCAAGGAATGGTTAAAAAAATGACACAACTCTGTCAGCTAACTCAGGAAGCAGGTCAGCTTTACAAATACTACCATTGCCAGGAAAAACAAAAAAACACCCCCCTCACCCCCCCCCCCAAAAAAAAAAAAAACCCCAAGATACCTAGAAAATCCTTCATTGTACACCAAGACAATAGAAAAAGTACATTACTGTATCTTTAAGATGACATTGGGAAAAAGTAAGTGAAAAGGACTAAAATTAAATTTCTATTAGAAAAATGACATTCTTCAAAAAAAACAAGTTGTGATATAAATATGTGAAATGACTAAAACAATATTTACATCATTCCTTGTAAAGCCTTCTCTTAAAATTGGGGAAGTCTGAAAAAGGCTTATCCAGGTATCACTTAACATGTCTTCTGAAGTGCTTCTCTTTCTAAATACACCTTACCTAAATTCAAGGAGGGAGCATATTTTTCCATGAGTTCTCCTCACAGCCTGTTTCCTTTTTTGTTGTTACAATTAACAAAGTCATGAAGATCTCAATGTTAAATGTGAAACCAGAACAAATCAATGCACTTTCTGGTGTACTTTTTGCGCTATGGCCTTAATGAGAAACTTCCCAGAACATTGGACCTGAGTTAATACCATTACTAGTGCTTCACTGTGTTCATGGACAGACCCAAGAATAGGATTCAAAACTAACTGTAGACATTTATTTTTCATGAATAATTGACTTTTTTTATCTCAGCCATTTTCTGCCTCAGGGAGTGATACATATGACTTGTACTCTATCCCATCCCTTCTTCCTTTCTTTTTTTAAAATGGAGGAGAGAGGTAAAACCAAAGTAAAGATAAATCCTTTCGAAAACAAATGCCTCAGAAATTTCAATTAAGAAGGCTTAGTTTACTGAAGTTGTTCTGAGATGACCAAGTGTGAATGACACCATTTATAATTCAAAGACTAGAAGGCTCAATTTTTAGCTGGTGGGTGTGGGTTTTGTTTTTTTTCCCCCTCTCCTCTCTCTTTCTCTACTAATGGGTTGAGTTAGGTAAGTGGAAAGCCATCTCCATTAAACCTCTTTTGTTTGCTTAATGAGTCATGTCATGTCTATGTTTTCTAGAACTTAAGAATGAGGAAAAAAAAATTTTTTTTTTAATAAAAGAAAGTACTGTCATGGGTATTTCCCTATTATACAAGGTATTGAATACATGCTTTTATTTTAAATCTGTATCCTGGCAGTACACTGTACAGAAGATTTTCCTTACCTGTGCAAATCAATTCTTGGTCCACTAGAACCTGGCCCGCTGCAGCCTGTTCAGGAACACACTCAAGTGATCTAAAAGAAAATGCGCTTTTAGTCAATCTGAATCTTACCAAAGAGTGTAAGTTTGAAGCTGATACATAAAGCTTCCCTATGTTACAGGTTCCTGTACCCTCTTGAAAACTGCACATTCAGATATTCGTCATGACCACCCATATATGGGACACTGAAAACTTAAGATTCAGTATAAGACCTGGTAACTCATTTCAGGTCTCAGCTCATAACAGTGTTAAAGAAAGGGTGATTAAGTTAATCTCGGAAAGGACTTGCACATATAGAGTATAATTGGCAAACAGCGTCTCTACCATTGACTTCTCATAAGCCACAGGAGGAGCAGATAGAAAAAAGTTAAGATACACTGTCACAGAAGTAGTATGCCAAGCCAGGCTTGTGCTCATTCATTAATTTAAGTTTATTTCATGTTTGTCTTTCTATTGACAGCCAATGAACAGAAATAGTTCTCTCTCATGATCAAGTGTTTGTTTTCCCGCCCCCCATAAAAAAAAAAAAAAAAGATATCCCTTATTCTCTAGGATATTATGATTCATGTTGTTACTTAATCCCCAAACTTCACTGACACCTATTCCTGCCAAATGGCTTTTACAGGAAATCTGTGAAAGATATTTTTAAAGTTTTCCTTAAATATTTTATTCTATAAAAAAGGTCCCAAATCTTTTCATTTTTAAAAGGATTTTCTCCACTGCTTTTTATCCACTTAAAGTTTCTTGCCAAGTGAGGTGTGATTTGGGAGAGAGGAAAGGTTAATTAAAGATTTCAGGACATGTTCATTATGAATTCCCACACTTAATTACTAGAGAAAAAAAGGCTGGATTATAGGAAAAGTCTTTCTCTGGCCCAGATTTTCAGTTACTGAAGTTCAGAATAATTCAAACTAAGAATTTCCCAAAGCCTGAGAAAAAAATGTTTAACTCTTATTCACTCATTTCTTCTGCTGTTATTGATCTAGAAGGTCCCCAAATCGATGACTAATAACATTTACCAAGGACTAGGTTTCTTCTCAGCAAAAATTTGAAAACCTAAAGCCAAAGTCATTCAGCCATCAGTCATTAACAAGTCACAGAAATGTACAAAAGCCTTTTTGCAGGCTCTGAAGACAGTCTACAAGTCCTCATTCACAGTGAAATGGAAGTGGTAGCCTGTATAGCTCCTGGTTGGGAAGTTCAAAATTTTGCTCTGTTTGACTAACAAGGAGTTAGGGGGTGGGGAAACCACTGAATAGAACAGTGGTGCTTACCTAGCACCCACATGCTTCTTCCAAAGGATCCACAAATAATAACTAAGAAGATTAAACCAATTTTCAGTAAGCTAAATTTCTTCTACCAAGTCTACAGCTACACTAGAAAAAAGAAAGAAAAAAACCAAAAAGGCACTATAAACTGGAGGAAATAGAAGACCAAGTGAAACCCAGTAACCTCAACCCCCACTTGTTTTAAGGGAAAAGAGGAAGAGGATTTGTACCCTAGGGTTAATTGATGGCAGGCTGCCAAACACTTTCACCTGCATCAGCAGCCAGAGATGAAGGCTAAGAGCCAACATGTGCGTGTAGGTCAGTGTCATGCAAGCTTCTACCTAAAAGTGCCTCTGAGGGTCAGTGGGACAGGAGGGTTCTGCTGCTCAGAAATCGTGGGCAGGCAGTGACACTGTCAGGCTGGGTGGCAAGTCCAGGACAAGTTTTCCCACATGCAGTTCCCAAAACTCAGTGGCATATTCCTCAGGTAACCTTTCAGAGAAAGCAAGGGTGTTGGAGTCAGGCCCACTCGATGGCAGGGAATTTTGCTCTGGAAACATAATTTAACCAGACCTGCTTATATTTGAGTTATACTAGTAAGTGAGTGATCGCCGCCAAAAGCGATTGATCACCACCAGAAGATGAAGGAGCAAAACTGTGGTGCATGGTGGTATAGGCACTTGGGGAAAAAAGGGAGAAACACTATTCAAGCTCACCTGACTGAGAAACGTACCGGCACATTTTATCTGAACTCTCTTAAAGAAGCACTATATGAACAAAAGTAATACAAGTAATATCAGTATCAGTGGAACTTTAAAAACAACAAAAAAAAAATTGTAACCAGGTAAATCCTTTGTTAGCAGTGGAATAGCTCCTTATGACTTAACTGGTAGCAGTGCAGGAAGTTGTACGGAGGGAAGTTTCTCGTCATGATATCAGTGCAAGCATATAACAGCCGAACTGCTTATACCTTTCATCTACAGAGCAAGGGCTGCACAAAAACTACTCTAGAAGTATATTCAGACTTCAGTAAGGCTTCTGCTTAGGAAATTTATATATTCTCACTCAGGATGTGGCTGGAGGGTAACTGAAAGCTTTCTGTGCACCCAGTATCACGCCTGTTCCCACTCTCTGAGAGGTTCTGCTACCCAGTGTGACTCTAAGTTACACTGACCGGTGCAAGACAATCATTGTGTTAGAGCAATATTTAGCATTGATAAAAAATTTTCCTTTCCAATTACCTACACTCCTAACGTTCATCTGAATTCATGAGGATCAGTAACCCTGTGCCAAGTGAATGCTTTTGGATGTACAAAATTTGCTCAATGCTGATCAGGTGATTCTTTGAAAAATGACAGTGGGCAGTGATGTATATTTTGTTGTAAAAGCACCAGATGATTTGAAATCAAGGAAAACATGACACCCTGCACTGGAAAACTGTAAGAATGAGAGAGGTACAACAATTCCTGCCCCTCTCCCTAGTTAATAATCATGCTGAATGAGAGAGTGTTGCTGAAATCTGTTCTAAAACTTGGAGAGAAACTGGACTTTTTGGACCCTCTAGAAAACTTTGGGGTTTTGTTTTGGGGTTTTTGTTATTGTTGTTGTTTTTTCCCCCAAAAAAAGAATTTTGAAAAAGATAAAACTATATGATAAACAAATTAGACGAATGACATCAGAAAAATACCTGTTCTGCAGAGACCTGCACATCCGTCTGAAAATACCTGTTACAAAGCATTATATCAGAAAGAAGGCTGCTATCAGGGTACTATACAAGCTTTATAGATACTTCCCAAAGCATTATCTTCCAGGGCAATCCTTGCTGAAATAATTAAAACCTCTACTTCCGAATCTGAGTTTTTAGTTTCCATTTTCAGACTATCGATAACCATGTGCTTCTATGACCAAAGTAGATACGACCTACTTGCCTGAAACCAAATCATGCTTTCTTTTAATCAAAGATGGAAGAATCTAAATGAAAGATAAGTGATCCTGCTTTATAACTAAAATATGTCTTTCAGAATGATCCTGTTCAGGGGAGCAGCAAAGTGACAAGATGACTGGGCAGGGCACAGTCACCCAACACCTAAATGCTACCTTGTGAACATGACCAGGCTCTACATGTTAGAGCTGTTGCTATTGCAGTACATTCAGCACATCATACACACTGCAACTAAAAAAATATATATTATGTATATTTACTATATTAAATACTAAATTTAATTCTTTTATTCACATTAAATATCATACAATATGTGAAAAGTTATATTAAATATCATAACTATATTGCTATCTCTACTGTATCCAGATGAATGGTCCACGGGAGGATATCTCTTCCTGTAGACCACATACTTATTTATAAACAGGAGGTACTATTGAAGCAATGCTGTGGCAGAAAGCGGGACATGAGCATATTTTTTATATCAGTGGAGACCACATAAGAAATGCCATACTGCCAAAGACTACTGCTCTGTCTCCGGCAGCAGCAAGAAGAAAGGCTGTTCAGGGAGAGCACATGAGCATGGCCATTTTATGTGATCCATTCCCCTCCTGTCTGCCCAGCAATGGGACAGTTGCCCTGGGGATACCAGCATGTACCTCTTTTCCAAGTCTTTTCAGTATCCATTTACAGACCTGATGGTCTCTTTGCCCAAGTAACCAGTGATAGGACGAGAGGAAATGGCCTCAAGTTGCACCAGGGGAGGTTTAGATTGGATATTAGGGAAAATTTCTTTACTGAAAGAGTGGTGAGGCATTGGAACAGGCTGCCCAGGGAGGTGGTGGAGTCCCCATCCCTGGAGGTGTTCAAAAAACACGTAGATGTGGCACTGAGAGACATGGTTTAGTAGGCATGGTGGTGTTGGGTTGACAGTTGGACTAGATGATCTCAGAGGTCTATTCCAACCTTAATGATTCTATGATTCTATAGCAGATATATATCAGAGAGGGCAATTTCTTGCAGTGGCTACAAATAACAGCTTTACAGTGATTAGCCTCTTCCTCATTATCAAGACAAATCAGGCACATTGATAGGGGAAAACGAGAACAATATTAAAGTTTTAGGTTTAGAGGCAGGTGAGTGCCACCTAATTTTTAGATGCCCATTCCCAAAGTAACCTTTAAGAGAGTAAATAAAAAAATCAACAGCAGCAAAGTGTTAGCTGTGCTGTAATGAAGGCTATGAACACACTTATGCTCAAAACTCAGTATTACCGAGTGCTCTACAATTTAGTCTGAGATTTGTAGAGAAAAGGTTTGCAAACTAGAGGTCATAAATGAAAACTGTTAACCTGGCCAGGACAAGTTCTTGAATATACTACCCAGGTATTCACAAGGATTGCTATATCATATGCATAAGAAATCCTGGCTGAATGTGGAGGTGAGGCATTCCGTGTTGCAGTTACGTGCGCTGGCTGCCTGGGGTTCTAGAGGCTCCGTCCCTTGAAACGGCACTGGCTGCTGACAGACAGACCCCTACTCTCCCCACACTGTTGTTTCCTCCCCTATATGTTTCTCCTCCTTGTAAA
This sequence comes from Scopus umbretta, assembly GCA_013400535.1. Lineage (NCBI taxonomy): Eukaryota > Metazoa > Chordata > Aves > Pelecaniformes > Scopidae > Scopus > Scopus umbretta. The sequence continues at coordinate 117,209 of VZTL01024514.1, read as the reverse complement.
ACTTGCCTTCAACAGTTTACCATTTTTTCTACTCCCCTCTATCAACTGGAAGATATATTATATTTAAGATTTCTTTCTCTGGACTTGCGAGCAATTACTTTCTTCAGTGCACAAGCACTGTACTGGAAGACAGGGTAGGGAAGTAGGGAGCACATGGGTATCACATCGGTTTTGTTACTTTTATTTAGCCAGTGAAATAAAGCACCACAAGAAACATGAATCTTTAATAAAAGGTCAGGACGTTGAATACCAAGACCCAGAGTTAAGGTGACATGAGGTATATTTGTATCAAATAGAACTCTTTTCATTATTACAATTATAAAAAATCTCTAACAAAGAAAAGCCTTTACGTCTGCAAGTTCACAAGAATTGGGAAGTAAACAATAATCTGAAGTAAATCTAAAAGTAACAGAAAAGGTCTGTGAGAAGGACAACACAAGAAAACCTGCTATGTATGATTTACATATTTTCTTTCTAAACTATTAAATATCTAACTTGACTGAGAAATAGAAAAAAGGGAAAAATTCATATCAGAGGGAGAAAGTGTATTTTAACAATCCTCGTAAAAATGGAAGAACCAATAGTCTTGATGTTATCTGCTATCACTATCCCATATAGAGATCAGGTCTCCTGCAAGCAGACAAGGGAAGTCTTGAGTAATGAGAGAGAAAAGAAACTGATTAGTATTATGGGGATTATACAGCAGACTCCCAGCACCATGCCTTTTGTTATGTTTTTCTTCTCTTCTAGGACTTGATGCCACCTATTGTGCAGTTGAAATTCAAGTTAAAAGAAACTCGGAGTACAAAATTAATCTTGGGAGCTCTTTGATTATAGACTGTCCAGTTCATTACTGCAAGAAAAAGCCAGTCATGCAGTGGTGCAAGATAGAGGTGAATACATGCGTGCAGCTGAAGGAGGCCAAATCAGAATGGATGTCCAAAGTGTTTACTCTGCAGTTTTTCTCAGTTAATCAGAATGACAGTGGAATTTATCGTTGTCGAGCAATAGTGGAAAGGTTTTCCATCGAGAGCCATGGAATAAACGTTATTGTTCAAGGTGAGGCCCCTATATTACAAAAAAAGCCCTTTAAAACAAAAGGATGCCACGTACAGGAAAGCTCATGCATGCTGGACAATGGCTTCTCCCAACATGCTTGTCTGGTAGCACAGTTGTAGTGGTACTTAGCACCTTTTTCAGGCTTCTATCCTGCCTCTTGGTCCTGGGGAAATGAAATAACAAAGAAATAACAGGAGGACCCGGAAGAGAAAAGCAAAGCTGCCAACTCCAAACAGCCATTAGTGGACTATTTGATAATAAAATATCAATTGGAACACAAAAAGATTGTAGGAGGAGAGCCTGATTATATGTCACATGGACTAGACAGGATGCACATGGTTGTGTAGTAGCAGTCGATGAGGCCACACAACACTAAAGAGGACAAAGCAATTCAAGCATCTTGTTGAGAATGATCTCTCTTGCAACAAACAGAGAGAAAGTATAGTTACACTGTAGAACCAAGAAGTTCAAGAGCAGGGACAATTCCAATAGCTTTAAACGATCTTGAGGAGTTAAGGGCAAGTGAGGCCCTTCACATTAACTTAGGCAGTTGGGATGCCAATTCTAGGCTACGATGAGCCATGCCTGCCCTCCTCAATGTTGCTCTGCAGCTAGAAAGTGATCTGTGTGGGCGTAGTTCCCTACTGACCCCAGGCAGCTGAGGTATACGATTGTTCTGTTGCCAATTCCTCTTCTGATAAGTTAGTGAACTTTAAAACCTTGTTTATTGCCACACAAAATGCTGCAACAGAGGGAGCAACATAAAAATTGATGTCTGTAAATTGCTAGCAGACACAGTACATGCCCAGCTCATGATGCAAGTTCCCTTTGAAATACGTGTTCTGCTGATCTATTTATTTGAATGCCAAAGAGGTCTGGAAGATAGAATTACTCTGTTGGCAGTGGGAGACCAACACGTCATTCTCCCTCCCCCCAAAATGCCCTACCCTTTGCCTGTTGCATTTTGTTCCCTCTTCCATCAGCAGATTGAAGGGGAGCCTTGTGAAGACTTCAGTATGCGGCGCAGAGAACACAACTGCAGTGCAAAATGTCAGGTTGCTGTTTCATTTCCCTCTTGCTTTTTTCTTTCAGAAAAGTCTGCAAATGTTGTCACAATTTCACCAGAAAGTAAGTTCTGATTCTTAATTCCTCTTTAAGAGAAAGTAACTAATCTGTATTGCTATGGATTTCTGGTTAGTGTTTTGTGTAGTCAAGACAAATTTAAACTCATTGCTAAACTACAATTGCTTTCTTCCCACTTGAACAAAATACAGTCTCTCAAGGGTCTCAGTTTTCAAGGCTAGGACTGCCCAGCACTCAGCGTAAAAGGGGCAAAGCCAATCAAATTACCTCTACACTTCTGACATGCTCTTCAATATCCCAGTGACATATGGCTTATACTTACAAAGTGTTAGGAATCATGCTATATCTTCATTTTAACGTAGCCTGAAGGATGTTTTTTACTCAAGGTTGGTTCTTGTTCACAATTACAATTGCAAAAATACATTGGAAGTTCAGAGCAGTGCCCTAATTCTGACCCCTTGTTTGCTTCTGCCAGCCTTCTGCCACGTGTTATTCATCGATTACGTTTTCCCATGCACTTTTCTTCCTAGTATCTTCATACTTCTTAGAATGCCCATGGAGATCTGAAGACACGCTGTACCAAGTTAAAGAACATTTAAGTACATTAAGAAGCCAGTTGCATCAGAAAGACCTAATGCAAAAAAACCAAAACAACACAATACAAAACCCCCCAAAAAACCCCAACCAGACAAATATTTCTCTATGCTAATACTTGTCAATGCAATTTTAGATACCACTAGTATCTCAGAAGAGTCCCGAGACTCTGGAAACTACAAGATATTGCACATTATTTATGCTTCAGCATCCATGGGTCTATGTTGTCCATTCATCATCATATGCATATTTTGGTGTCTAAGGAGGTACCATGGTAAGTAGTTTTACCATCTAACCTTTGCCTAGTATGCATTTTATTCCACTCCTTTTCACAGCTTCACAGAAGTTACATTCAAAGCTCTATGAAAATGCCCTAATAATTACCCCAACTGATTGCTGAAATGTCCTTGTCGAGTGCACCAGTCAGGATACTGTATCTTTAAGAATTTAGTTTGCCCCATGTATTGTTCCCTTCCAGAGACAGAGGGATGGAAGTAACATAAGAACAAATAAAAATCTCAGACTTTATAATAGTTGGAAATTTTGCTCCTGTTTTGCAAATAATTAAGTTAGAAATAAATAGTTTTAGCCATGCAAATGCAGTCTAGCTCTATCCAGTTACATATTACATTCATAGTTCTCCCTTTACATTATCAAATAATTACAGTATTAACATCTCCCACTTTACAGGAATTCGTACACAGCTGCCATGTCCTAAACCAAGAATGGCACCTGGAGTCCCTCCCGTCTTAATTTAAGTGACCTCGCATCTGCCTGTTATAATCCCATGGATATTTTTTGGTTTAGGAAAAATAACTTATTTTATCTTCCAATAAAATTCAACACGTTAGCTCACAGAATGGCTTTAGGATTTTCCGTACTTTTTTCTTCCCACCCAGTTCACTGAACACAGAGAAAACCGGCCACAAGTACACTACGCATTTTTCTGCTCCTATTCAGAGGAGATCTGTGGAACACGGAAACACATTCTATAAATGCATCATTCTTTGTTGGCTAGCTTCTGTCAGAATAGCTATTCCCAAATCCAGTTTGGAAATATATTTTTATTCTTTGACGTCCAGTCAACAAGGCAAGGACTCCTATGTTAATTAATACTCCCTCCATAAGCAAAAAGGCACCTTCTCAGTGCTGATTTATTGAAACTTTTTTTTTCTTTCTTTCTTTTTCCCAGCAAAGCAAAAGAGAACTCCATTAACTCCACAGAGACAAGAGAGCCTGGTATGTTTAAATTTTGCCATTATCAAGGCCTGACCATGTCCTGCATAACCACGTACCGAGAACGAATCTTTGTGTGGTACAAAACGTGGCATAGGATCAGAGACAGATTTAGTGACCCTCTTCGTGCCTGGACAGCTTGGCTTGCCTGGTGTGAGATATCACCATGGCTGAGCCAAGGGAAGGAATTAAGGGACTTAGCCACAAAAGTACTTTAGGCATCTAAATTCCTGTTAAAACACATTAATTTGTAAGTACCATTCCAGTAAGAGTTTGGGCCTCTAAAGCATATCTGTTCATCTGATTCCAACTGTCTGCATGAGACAAAAAATGACCCAAAGAGCGAGGAAAGTGTTTGAAAAGAAAGACTATCGTATGTGGCTAGCATGAATTCGCACAGGTCTTGCAGTCAGTTTAGAGAAATTAGATGGGCAGAAGGCAGAACGCAAAAGATGTGACCAGAGCTGACGGCTATCAGTCACAGGGGAAACATTGGTGGGAATCAAAGGGCACCAAACTGGTTGCAGAGCTCCCAAAGGGCAAGGTGGAAGAAAGAAAATGAAAAGCATCATATTCTACGTGGCTAGAAAAATGGATGTCAAAAGAAGACTTCCTTAGACAGAGATGAATTTATAGAGGAATTTGCAGACTTTGGAGAAGGACAAAGATTTATTTGGAAAATAATAAGTCAAAGAGGATAAGAAGCAAGAGATCAGGAAATGGCAGAACAGAGGCAATGGGGAAAATGTGGTCTGGGGTTTGGAGGTGAAAATAAGAAGGATTTCATAAACTGAGAAAGAAAAGCTTGAATGAGTGGCATAGAAGAGCTCTCACAAAATGATAAATTAGTTTTGCCTTAAGTTGGCATCTTGTAAGAAAATACATGAGAGTTTGGGAAGGGAAATGGAGAAAGGTAGGAGATACAAGAATGATTTCTAACTCTATTTCAAAGATTGATATAAAATCCAGTGACAAGGTGAATTCAATTCACCTGTGCTCAAAAGCAGTTTTAAGGGAATAAAGCAACTTGAACAAAATCTTACATGCCTCTTATTTAGCAGGAGCACAGGCAACAACCATATATGCACAGAGCTGTGCCCTGTCTGTTTTCTGCAGGTCAGAAGTCCAGCAGCTGCTCCATCCCATGCTGCCGGGACAGCTCAAGCTTCAGAAGAAAGCTCCTCACTTTACTATTGCTCCATGGTTAGCCCACTGCAGGCCTTGCACAGCAACGCCATTTATGACAATGATGTCCCTCCCTGGAATGCTCAGAAGACACCATCTAATGCATGTCGCAACGATCCTGTGATTCCTTCCATCCCTGTTTTACCTGAAAGCCCAGATGTCCTCACATACGCTGCACTAAATCATTCTGCTTTTGCAGAAAGATGCCAGAGAAGGGAACTAATTGTAGAAAATGAGTTTACAGAATATGCGTCCATTAATGCAAATAAATAAAAGTGGCAAGGACTTCTCCAGACAACCACTTTGCATGCAGCCCCAGTTCTAGCTTCCCTCCAGGATGTTGTTCCTTTCTCTTTTGGGAAAACTGCCCTTTCTTTAAGAGGAACCTATGGATGCTCCCCTGTAATGCCAGAATTCAAAACACAGCCCGTGTCAATGGGTGGGTATTTGCACTGTGTGTTTGTCTCTTAAATAGGGGAATAAAACCCATCAGCTTTCTTATTTTTCCTTTTTTTCAGGATTCTGCTTCCAGCCTTCCACCTTTGATTTGGTTACGGTTGGAATATAGACAAAGGGGAGAAGGGGAATGTTTTCCTAGGGTAGAAATGTGTAAAATTAATCTGTGAGGAAGATGATACTGAGTCAGGTTAATTTCTTCCAAGTAAAAGCTAAGAATGTTTGTGGGAGAAGTTTTCTCTAAGTTTCTAGGAACATCCTTCCAAGGATTCATTTTTTCATTCCAGTTTATCTCCTTGCAAAGTTCTTTGAGTAACGTGAATGTCTAAATCTATTATTAACCAAAATCAAGTGAATACTTGTGTGTGGGTGTGGTTTTTTTGTGAAAGACAGGGAAGGAGCAGAGGTTTGTTTTCCTTTTACAAAGAATTCTCACAAATTACGTGTGAGAAAATATTGAAATATAGCACACACTGGTTTTCTCTTGGTGGGATGATTGGTTAGCTAAGTTATTGCATATTGCTTTTGTCTATGATGAATGAATAGAAATACCAAATGATGAGCAGTGACTGACCCTGGTCAAAATCAAGAATTTTTGTTCACAAATAACTGTGTACAATTGTGTTATGCTAAGTTTTCCTCCCAACATTGGCACAAAAAAGTGATAATGCTTCATGCTCAAGTTTGTGGGAAAGAAGATAAAAAGGAGGTAAAGACCAAAGTGCCATTTGAAGTTTGAAGAGAACGCTCACACCCTTCTTCTGCACCACTTACTCATATCCAGCGTGGATACCATGCATCTGCTTTTGCAAAATAATGCTCTTAAAAATTACTTTTAGCAATATTTGCACCAGAGGTTTACAGCAGCAGGCAGAGAGTCTTTAACTTGGTTAAAAATTTGCACCACAGTTGAAAAGGAAGGATGTACTTGGTCTTACGCTGCATGTAAAACACCGGATGATTTGCACTCAAGTTAATGGGAGAAAGTAAGGCTCTTCTGTCTTCATATTTCATCTTGGTACCATTCCAGCTAACACCAAAGCTGTTAAGCACATATGCATTCACCCTGCTATTTTGGTAAGCTAGATGTTTTATTATGCTTAATGGTACACTTGTGCTCCACCTCCCCCTACTTTGAACGCAGGCACAGTATCTGTGTGGAGAAAAATCAATGGTAATTGTTTCTGCACTAAGTTTCTGCACTGAGTTGTTGTTCCAGGCCATTAGATATGTTGATCTTTTTTTTTTTTTTAAATATATAAATTATTCATCCAGTAAACCATTGATAATTATAATTTTTAAAAAGTGGTAGAAAACCAACTTCCGGAAAATTCAGTTTGCTCTTTTTGTTTTAGTGGGCCAATCCTTGTATGGCTAGAGACTAATTATTTTAGGTGAAGGACTGGGAAACTTAGAGCAAGTTAGGTATGAATAGGCCCAGAAATAGACCTTTAATTGCATTTATTGTACATCTGATGAAGGTGCAATTATTTTCATAGATTACAAGTAGCTTTCAGAATAAGAAAAAATTGTTTCTCTGAAATCGATTCTACCTCGGTGGTCTTAAACTGAAAAACAAGGATAGCCATTCAATGGAGAGCTTACATGGATTTGAACAAAAGGCATGAAACTTCTCTAATTGCTTTCCATGACCTGGATACAGGCCTTGTAGGCAGAAGGGAAAGAGTAAAAAGCCCATCCTGGCAGAGAACAAGTACATGTGGAAAAATAGGGTTCTCGAAGATGCTTTGCAATACTTCGCCCATACCACAGCAGATATGGAGAAGAGTCCAAAGATCCTCAGGAAGGCAAGGAGGGCTGCTGGGGACAGGCACTTTGCCTGTTTGAGTTTCCAACCAGCTCTGCAGCGCATTCATGAGGGTACTTACAGCTTTCCCCTCTGTCACCCCAGCGAGCTGAAAGCACCAGCAGGTCCGTTCAGAGCAGCCCCAGAATGATGCACCAGCAGCTGGGACCTAGAATGAGGCCAAACACACATGGAAGAAGTATTGCACTGTCAAGAAAGGCAAAGGGTAGTGAAATCTTAACATGGTTTGTTTCATCCATATGGCAAGGCTGAACCTTGGCTTAATGAGGTCCCCAGAGAGCCAAGTTTGATTTGGAAGATGAGATTTTTGTAGATAAACAGGAAGTATCTCACCACCTTACCATCAAACACGCTAGCATAGAAAAGCAAAGTGCAGGAGCCTGCAGTAGGTTCATTTTTTTAAGCCAACAACTTGAAAGACTGTGCCTTTTGAAGCAGGGAAACAAAGGGCTCTGACTGAAACCATCTGCCTTTTTAAGGTGCAAATAATCCATTCAGATAAAGTACAGCGTCACTCAGTTTTCACAGCCTTTTGAACAAAAAGAAAAAAGTTGTTATTTCCACCATCCACTGGCTGTAAAAGTGGCCAGTGGACAGAAGGACTGCATGCTATTTCACTTAAGGGGCTACATATTCATCTCAATCATCTAGTGCACCTCTCAAAAACATAATGTCACATTTGAGACATCAGTGAGACCTGTGTCACGTAATGAGACACCTAGCATCAGTTGTGTTAAGGCTTGGTGGATAAGGCCTCCAGATTTTACAAAGCAGCATCCTACTGGAGGGGCAGGACACCAGTGGGGGCAGAGCAGTTTTGTGATTTGCCCTGTGTGCGCAGCGTGTGACTGAAAGGAGCCAGTACTGGGTTAAATGATGCAGCGAAACCACACAATCATGACAGTGCACTAAAGGAAACAAACAGGCTTGGCACCCATTCTGTGGGAGATCTACAGCACCTGTGCAGCCTCCCTAAGACATGTTCTGAAGGCCTCCAATTTATATTATATAATTTTCTACTTCTTACCTTCCCTTTGCTATTTTTGCACCAAACATGCTGTACATGTATAGTCATACAGGAAGCTCAAAGAACAGAAACAAAGCCGTACTGCTCTCAGTTACGCCCACAAACCCACATGGAAGGAAAGTAGCAAAGTATGTGGAGCTGAAGGTCTGTTAATGCCAGCAAAGCACGTTACTGCTCTTCACGGCAATCTCTTCTTGCAAGGGAAGGACATGTAACTGGTTACTCCCTCCCAAGTAACCTGCATAGCACACAAGCCTCTTACAAGCTTAGATGGGATGAGTGGACTCTTAGACAGTAAAACACATCAGCCATCCTAGTTTCACTTTATCCA
>VZTL01024514.1:62063-108391 GCA_013400535.1 Scopus umbretta | reverse complement strand
CCCCCCCCCCCCCCCCCAAATTGTGGTTTCTTATAAAGACATACAAAAATTAGAATAACGTGAGGTTTATTCATTTGCCAGCTCTTGGGCCCCAGAGGTCTATCAGAAAGGGGACTGTTTTGGCAAACCACAAACTTTTTCATATTGCTAGATCAAGCAACCGCTTGCCAAGCTTTGCTTCTCCACCTACCTGTTTTTAGCTCATAAGGCTCACAGGCAGTGAGGGGAGACTGCAGAAAGGAGTGCTATGGCTAAAAGCACGTGAGAAGTGGAGCTTGCACTGCCAAGAAAAAGGCATCATCTTACATTGCTAAGTTTCCTGATGCTTTCCCCCTAAGAGAGTGGCAAGGGCTGTAAATTGTAGGAGTGCTCCCAAAATGAAAGAAATAGCAGCACGTACAGACAATGTTCCTCAGTTTGCCTGAGCTGCTCCACCTAGGTCCTGCTGTACCCGCACCGTTAAGGCAGTGGACTCAGGAAGAAAAAAGGGCAGCACAGACAGATGGAAACATAGGATGGTTCAGGACTCAGCAGCCAAGCTCCACACCAAAGCCTTGCTCCCTGCACCCCAGCCGTTCCCCACGCTGCCAGCTTGGATCCTTTCAACCTCTAGGCAAGTGCTGACATTCCCTGCATCTCCCTACCTCCCATGTCCTCACTGGGGGACAGAGGATGCAAGCTTGGAGCTGAGCCCTGCGACCAGATTACAGCACTGTCCTGGGTGCACAGGCAGGTTGAGGGAAGAGGCAAACATCCATTTCCGTGCCTGGGCTGTTCCCCACGCTTCTCCTTGCACAGGGTTCCTCATTTTGCAGTCTCCATGGCTCTGCTTCCTTACCCCATCTCACATCAACAAACGTCAGCCCAAGCAAATGGGAAGCAGAGACAGGAACAGACACACGGACGGTGGCCAGGATAGAGAGAGGAGCAGACTTCAAGGGAAGACAGAGAGCAGGAGAAGGAGACCTGAATGGGGGCCCAGGACAGGATCCCCAAAGAAGACTACCAGAGCCTAGAGGACAGCAGAGTTAGCTACGAAGCTTGAGATGAAAACAACCCCATGTCCCTCAATACAGACAAAGTGAAAGTACCTCATTTTTCTGTGAGTTTTAAGTGGCAACTACTATATTCCATTAAAAAAAGCCTGCACTGGGCCAGGCCTGCTCATGTGCAATTCCTGCTCCCCTAAGGAAAATGAAAATGCCTAAGAACCACGTAAGCCCACATTTCCATCAACGCAGGTCAGTGGCAAATGTCAGCCACATGAATCAACTGCACTCATACTCTCTCAGTTTCACACAGGTGATCTTACCATGCCCTTTACATTCCTAACTACTGCAATTACACAACTAGCCTGAACTCAAATTTCAAACTCCTATTCCCCTTTCTGCCTTCTCATATGTACATACAGACCTCTGGGGAGTCATGGATGGGACACTACTGCCATAGTTACTGTAATATAACTGAAGCAACAGCGAATGATCAGTATTGGAAACACCGTTAAGAGACTGAGCTTCTAACTGTTATGACTCTTGGCCTGTGAGACAAAGGGGTTTATGTTATAACGGACCTGTATAATTAATTATGCATCTTGTATAGTTGATTTTAGTTGGAAGACATGCTCGATCAACTGAAGTTTGGAGTAAAGAGTATGCTTGGACTGAGATGTAACCAGACTTAACTGAGAACATAGGAGTGATTGTTTTGCACGCCTGAAGAGTAAAATTTTGCTGGCTTTAAGCTAGCGATATGGCAGCTGAGTTTTCATCCAAGTGACATTTATTCTCAGGCAAACCAGCTTGAATTCTCATTCCAGATGAGATTTTTCTAGACGAGCTAGCGCATATACATTACTTTCTAGTTATCACACGTCTGCATGTGGCATTACCGAGACTCCACTCAACAGCAGTGCTGTGGTGTTTGCTGCAGCTCAGCCACCTCTGCTGCTGAGACACAAACCTGTCATCCGGCAGCAAATCACACACACTCAGTTTTCACACTGCAGCTTCAGAAAGGGGAAAGACGTTCGGAGGCAGGCATATGCGACAAGCACACTACTGGTGTATGAAAAGGAACTTTATGATACTGTCGCTAGAAGCCAACAGTAACTAACAGACAGTGTCTCCAGTCCATCCCAGCCAGACACATGCACTGGGACTCAGCACTTCCTAAAATCAAGCTGCCTTGGCTAATAATGATCTCTCAGCGTTATTAATAACGATCTACCTATGTCTTTGCATCTGAAATTGTGGCTAATACTGTTTTCTGTGGACAGCTTGCCCCTCAGTTGGGCTAGTATCTAGAAAAAGGCACACCTACTGCATACGCAGCATTTCTGCATGTAGCCAGATGCACCTACATGAGTCCGTTGACTGACACCTGGAACTGAGACCACATCTCTTCAGGTCTCAGCACTGTTCGCTTTGTGGTCGCAAAGAGCCAGCTTTTCACCAGCAAAGAGATTCAGCATCATCAAAATCTATGGAGTTACTTCACCACACACCAGCTGATGTGTAGGTGCTTAGGTTTTACAGACAACAGTTCTTCAATCAGAGCTCAAGGTAATCCATAAAGTCACTATTCACAGATTTCTGGCTGCAGTCTCAGAGCCTACATTTATTTTCTCTCATGTAACCTGTTTGAAGACTATGTCTGACTCAGTAAAAGAGGTGGGATTGTTGACTTTTAGTGTGCACTAAGAAATTTGCCTACTTTCTAGAGTTTCTGGATTGTGGGAAGGATGGTGAAATGGGGGTAGCTTCTGCTAAATTCCTTTCTTCCTTTTTTAAGTTGTTAATACTCAGAAGTCTACTACCTAAGTCTACTACTTCAGATCAGGGATTTAGCCTCATTTTGCTGCATTTTCACAAATTCTGCAGAAGCCCAGAACCTTTGGGGAATGCCATTTGAATTGCATTTAATAAAAAAAAAAAGAATTCAAAAACTTGCAGCTCCCTTTGTCCATGCCTTAATCATTGATGGTCATGGCTTTCTGGAAGAAGTGGTAGCTTCAGTAGATCCTCCATTTTCTCAAGAAAGTCATATTTAAAAGGTTAACTGCAGTGCCAACCTCTGTCATGGTAGCAAAACCAGACACGAAAAAAACTACCTTATGTAATTTGTGGTTATAATATCACTACCAGCTCCCCAGCCTGGGACCTCACAGATGCACACGATGGCTGATTACCTCACTCAGAGGCTGAAAACCCCTGTGATCTATCAGCTTCCTCTTTTCTGTAGTCTGGGAACAGGCTTTACTAAAACAGTGGTCTCGCGTTATAAGCAAATGATGGGAAATAACAAGTGTGCTTTGAATTTGGGCACCTACTTGTCATGATAAAACAGAGGTTGAGCAGAAACAGCTTTCAGTACCCATGCAAGGCTCTCATCTTCCAGTGTGGTTTCTTTTCTTTCTTGGAGGGGCTTCAGAGCTCTAAGCCTATGAAAGAGAGATGAAAGACAAACCAGAGACAAATCAGAAGTGTTAGTCAGTATTCTGGCTGACGTCAGATTATGGGAGTGGGTGCCAGGAAGAAAACTCAGAGTATAAGTGAGCAAAACAAGAGCAAAAACTCTCCCCCGGGATCCTGGAGAACCTCATGTTCCTTTGCAACAGTCCTCCAGGGTTGTAGCCCTTGCTGAAGTGCAGATTTCCACTGAGATGTGCAAGCTGAAATGTGCTCAGAGAGAAATTTTAACTGGGTCAGGTGGAGGTGCAAGGCTTCATTTTCTCATCTTCTAAAGGTTTGCAGCACCTGCCTGTTGGCAAGAGGGTATCTGGTATCAGAATTAGCACTGCAGCATCTGTCACCAGCACAGAAGGCCCTGGGAACATTTTTCCCTAGTAAAAAAGAGAAGAAATGTAAGTCATCCCTGAAGTAGCCTTTCCTCAACATTTTTTGCAAACACATTTCTCAACATGTTTTGCACGTTTTGCATGTTTTGCAAAAATGCACCCATTTCACATATAGGAAATGTGAGTGCTAACTGCTTGGAAATCAGGCAATTTCTGGCTGTCAGTTCCAATAACGAAATGGAACTGCTTTCTTGAAAGCCATATGCACACATTTTTGGCTAAATAGGATGCATTCGCTCTTGGTAAAGTTACCTAGAGCTCCTGCAGAGATGACATAATAGCCTTTTACTTTAGAAACTAGAGCAATGCATACTGACTAGGCCAAATGTATAATTGAGCTCTTTCCATGGTGAATTTGCATGCAAACAGCTCAGCTCACTGATCTGTGCAGCAGAGTCACTGAAGGTGATTGAGTCACATGCTTTGACATCTCACTTAAATGGGACGGGGCCTGAAGATAGATTGGAAAGAGAAGTTAGCTTAGATCTTTTGAAAATTTGATAAAATCTGTAAAATCTATCTGGTAAACATGTCCCTAACCATACAAGGTGAGCACCCTCACTGCAGAAGCATAGTTAGGAGAAGGTCGTGCATGCTGGGGAGGCTGCAGTGCCCAGCTGGACACTGCAGGAGCCACAGCCACCATGGCCACTCGATAGGTGAGAGGGAGATGGCTCTTGTTCCCTTGGTCCAAAACAACCNCTGAGCCTGCTTGCAAAAACAATACCCTGAAGGTTAGATCTGGTCAGGATTACTTTCTGTATATAAAGTGCTTAGTGATCACAAGCGTAGGGCTAGTGCCTGTGTAAAAAGCTGAATGCAACTCAAAGTCCTTCCAGGGGAAAAAAAAACCACACCTGAAATCTACTCAGCATACCAAAAGTATACAGAGAGAACAACTTCTATCGTTCGCATGAGTAGGTAAATAGGAGTGACTGAACTGCCAGACCAACCCACTCACCTGCATTTGCAAGTCACATTTCCTCTTATAATAGACATCGGCATCTGAGTTCCTCACCTTCCTAATCTAATAGTTACTCCCAAGTGATTAAGCGAGGGTAAAGTCTCACAAAAAGAGTGGATGCTACTGAGAGAATACATGTCAAAAGTCAAGGAAGACCACAGGGGGATTTACCTGCACCAGGGAATTTTTTCCCAGTGTTTTGCCAGTATTTTACCTGTCTGTTGCTATAAATGAATGGCTGGTAGCAATGCTGGGAGCACACCCATGACCAGGCTGACCACATCAGGGTGTTCAAGCCTGAAGGATGCTGCTCCACCAAGCCCAGTAACACCAAGGACCAAAAAAATTGTGCCGTGACACCACCATCCTCCATTTCAGTGCTGGCAACACCCCTGCTCAGTTATTCAGCAACCACCAAAGGTAAAATTTTTAAGCACTTTCCAGCCTAGACAAGGTCAGAATGAGTGACCAAAATCTCTGCCACCTGGCCATCTTCTGAAGAGGAGAAAGAAGAACGGGCAGAGGGGAGGGAAAGGGAGGATACAGGAGCGCTATGGCTGCTTGGCTGTTGTATTGAAATTGAGTGGCAAGGTTTTGATAGTGGGGGGGAAGCTACAGGGGTGGCTTCTGTGAGAAGCTGCCAGAAGCTTCCCCTATGTCCAACAAAGCCAATGCCAGCTGGCTCCAAGGACAGACCCACTGCTAGCCGAGGCTGAGCCTGTCAGCAACAGTGGTAGTGCCTCTGGGATAACACTTAAGAAGGCAGGTGAAACACTGCACAAATGCAGCCGGAGAGAGGAGTGAGAATATGTGAGAGGAACAACTCTGCAGACACCAAGGTCAGTGAAGAAGGAAGGGGAGGAGGTGCTCCAGGCATTGGAGCAGAGATTCCCCTGCAGCCCATGGTGAAGACCATGGTGAGGCAGGCTGTCCCCCTGCAGCCCATGGAGGTTAATGGTGGAGCAGATATCTGTCTGCAGCCCATGGAGGACCCCACACTGGAGCAGGTGGATGTGCCCAAAGGAGGCTGTGACCCCGTGGGAAGCCCCCGTTGGAGCAGGCTGCTGGCAGGACCTCTGGACCCATGGAGAGAGAGGAGCCCACGCTGGAGCAGGTTTGCTGGCAGGACTTGAGATCCCATGGGGGACCCACGCTGGAGCAGTCTGTTCCTGAAAGACTGCACCCCGTGGAAGGGACCCACACCGGAGCAGTTCGTGAAGAACTGTAGCCTGTGGGAAGGGCCCACATTGGAAAAGTTTGTGGAGGACTGTCTCCTCTGGGAGGGTCCCCACGCTGGAGCAGGGGAAGAGTGTGAGGAGTTCTCTGCCTGAGGAGGAAGGAGCAGCAGAGATGACATGTGATGAACTGACCGCCACTCCCATTCCCTGTCCCCCTGTGCTGCTCATGGGGAGGAGGTAGAGAAAATTGGGAACGAAGTTGAGCCTGGGAAGAAGGGAGGGGTGAGGGGAAGGTGTTTTAAGATTTGGTGTTATTTCTCGTTACCCTACTCAGTTTTGACTGGTAACAAATTAAACTGATTTTCCCCAAATCGAGTCTGTTTTGCCTGTGACGGTGATTTCTCAGTGATCTCCCTGTCCTAATCTTGACGCCTGAGCTTTTTTCGTTATATTTTCTCTCCCCTGTCCGATTGAGAAGGGGAGTCACAGAGCAGCTTTGGTGGGCACCTGGCATCCAGCCAGGGCCAACCCACCACAGCCGTGCAGGGGCAGAAACCCTTCCAGCCTCTCACTGTTCTCTCCCCTGAGCGCACCGCATCCTCCCTCTCTTCCGATCGTGTTCTTAATGCCATGAGACGTTGGGCAGAAGACTACTGTTTTGGCAGACCACTAGATGGCAGGAAATGGCAGGGATTGAGCACCAGCTGCGTCTTCCTCCTCTGCGAGCAGGACCCCCTATTCCTCCCCCCAGCCCCCAGCTGCGAGCCAAGCCTGCAGACCGGCCCTCCCAAATGCAATGAGTGCATCCGAGCGCAGGCACAACCCCCCTACACCCAGCAAACCTCAAATGAATTTCCTCTTTTTTTATTTTTCTTTCTTTCTGGTTTTTTTTGGGGGGGGATGATATTTTGGGGGTTCTTTGGTTTTGCTTTGTCTTCTTACAGTGCTGAAAGAAGACATGGCACCTGCTTTGAGATGCCACTGAACTGTGGCACGGTGGCAGTGCGTGAATAGAGCCTGTCCTTTTTAGGGAGAAGCAGGTGCTTTTTCACAGTTCTTTGGAAGACAGGATGGCATGCCACCAGCCAAAAGAGGTTTTCATTGATTAAGAATAAAACAAACCTCTTACATCTTAAATTATATCCTTAACTGCTCGCCCTTTTGCTCCTTCTCCTGTAGTGTTATGTGTCCAGAGAAAGAATCCCACAAAACTGTTGAAATTTCAGGGCTGAACAGGTTTACTCTGAGCAGTTTTCAGCACTACCAGCTGGGGTACCATTTTTATTTGCATTTTTGGCCAGGACAACTCTCATTTGCTTAACCAGAGAACACCAAAAACAGTTTATAATATTTATTCGGTTTCAAGTATTTTCTCTAAGTCTATGCTTTTTTATTACTCTGGTGTCAGTGAAAGACCATGTCATCCAAAAAGTTATATTCCAAACAGAAACAGAGCAAGATTCTTCTTAACGGTATCTCTGCCACCTCCTGTATGTCTTGAGTCAGAGGAATCCCCTACAAGGATGGAAGTTGCCCCATGTCCCATCCCTGCCCTGAGCCCCTGATGTGCCTGGCCACATGAAGCCAAGGCAGGGAGATGAACATCTTTCATTTTGGTGACCCTCCAATTGCCACAGGTCCCAATCCCCACCCCCCACCTGCTAAAAGGCTGCCTCATCTGCAGAGCTTGCTTCTACTTGGCTGTCCCAAATTAGCTGCTAAAATAATTGACTTTCTTTTGATTTTCTTAAAAGAACATGTTTCTTTTGGACTGAATTTCTCTCCATTCTCTACTTCCATACAGCTTTGTCTCTGACAAATACAGTATTTCAGAACTTGCTCATCTTTCCTCAGAGTTTCTTTCTCCTTCAGAAAGCAACTAATCAAAATGTAAAACAAAATCTTAATTGCCACACAGGATATAATCAAGTATCCCAAAACTGACCTTGGCATCATCCCCCTGGACTCCGACTCTGGTGTGGGATTCATCCCACCCACTGCAGACAGCTACAGTGGAACATTGTATCCGATCTAACCACCACCAGGCTCCCTTAAGACTCATGGGAGAAAAATGAATCATATCTCACAATTTGTGCACGTTATTTTATCTCACAAATTGTACAATTTGGGCATTGGATGAATCACACCATAAAAAGGCTGATTCACTCCTCGATTGTGAAGAAAGCCTTCCCACCCACAGAGCAGGCACCCAATTAATTTGCTATGAGCTTCACCAAGGAGAACATGACTTCCTTTGGTCTGCTGTCATATGCTTATTTTCCAGCAACCACAAGCCTCCTTTCCCACTGCAGTAAAGTACATCTCCCTGGATCAATTAAGGCAGGTCTAAAAATGGTATCTGCTCACCTTATCAGTGTGCTGGATCTGAGTTTGGTCTAGATCCAGGACCGAAGATCCTCAATCCGTACTAATTTGTGGATGTCCTGCTACAACAATGGATAAAAACCGAGCAGGAAGCAAAGCTACCACGAACCATGGCAGAAAGTACCTGTTCTCAGCCCCTCAGACACAAAGGAGTGGAAGCAACTGAGCTACAGGGTTGTTCCCAGGAGCTCAGAGCAGTGAGCATGATGGACAGCATGAGGAAGGTCCCAGTGCGGGAGCTGGAGCACACCCCTCCGCATGCAGAATAGAGTTGCCTTCTTCCCCCTTAACATGAAGGTGGCAGCAAAGGGAAGTCAAAGATTTGTACGAGTAAAAAACTTCAGGCCAGCCCATAGCTTTCCTCTGATTCCTGTGGCACCTGAAGTGAGATTACATTTATTTAGTTAAACAACGGGTGGGTCTGACATTACAGTTTTCATATCAGATAAAGTTTTCACATCAGACAAAGGCTAGTGGCGGCAAGAGACTGAATCCCAGCTTTCTCTTCTGCCACACAGGAAAACGATTTGGTTACGGCTTGTCCCCACCATATCCTGGGATAAACACCTTCTGAGGGCTCTTGGTAGATGAACCAGAAGGAAGAAAATTCATAATAAAAGAAAAGAGTATTTTTATAGTTTCATGTTTGCCTAAGCACAGAGCATTTCAGTGAAGCAGACATACCATGCAAGCTGTTGCAGCTACATTTAACCTCTTTCCATCATGGAAGAGGACAACTCCTTTGCAATATGCGGGGGTAGGGATGTTAAATTCCCTGGCATGATTTACTGTTAGAGCAGCTCTATTAAAATCATTGAAAGACAACCATCAGAAACACTCATCTACACTGTAGAGAGTAAAGGAAAACCAAAGACTAAATCTTGAACCACTGCTTCTCCCCTTCTTCCACAGTCAAAGACAGAGCTCCTGGGAGAACCATCAGAGAGCAACATCCATGAAATCAGAACACCAGGTCAGCCATTTAGCATAACCTTTCTTTCCATGAATTACAGAAATGGAGGAGAGGGGAGAAGACAGACAGGGGATTTACTCAAAGTCAGATCAGCACAAGCATGGGAAGGGCAGCCAAGCCTGTGGTTGATAATGTGTACCTGGGATCAGCAGGAGAGCTGCAGTGTGAAAATTTCCTCCCCGCATTTACTATTCTGATCCTTTTAAGGTGCCTTACCCAAAGGACTGACCTAGCAAGGCACACAAAGTACAGCTTTCCATAGCCAGAAAGTACAGTTACTGCACTTAACTACCACTTATCTCCCAAAGAATAGAAAACAAACATAACCTATTACAGGGCCTCAGAGAACTGTAATTTGACCAAATATGGTGGAGGGAGACTATTCATTCAGTCTTGAAAATTTTAACAAGATGTCTAAAATTACTCTCCCTAGCATTCTCACAGTTCTTTTTCCATAAACAAATACCCTTTTGCTAGCTACTGTTTTTCCACAATAAGGTCTATATTACCAGCTGCACAGGACTAGGTTAACTTTAAGTTTTAATTGTTCTTCCTTCGCTTTGACATTTTGAATCACTAGATACACTCTCTAGTAGACTAGTAGATTAGTTTGTTACTCAAACACAGATAGACTTGGTTTAAAAATTGTGTATTATCATAGGATGTGTTTTGAGACAGCTCCTACTTCTGAAGTACACAGAACATAGATTCCTACCTGTATTCCTATAGTTGCTTCAACACCACTACTACAGCAACACTTCCATTATAGGAACCATTTGATGCCATGGAGCAAATTACACATACTGTGACCTTTGAGCGATTTTCTTTCTTATGGAGCTTCAATCATTGATGAGACATCTGTGTCCTCAAAGAAAAAGGGCTGCAGCTAGTCAGAAAACATCACATGGAGATGACTTTTGCATTCAGCCAAGCTAAAAATCCTCATCTTCCAGCCACACATGCAAGATTTGGGTTGCACTAAGCTGAGGCCTGCTGGCTATTAGAAGGCAAAAGCAGCAGTGTTTTATGCGGCCACCTCAGGCAGTGCCCCTGGTGCTAGCAACAGATAAAGCTCACAGGAGGACTGAAGCCCTCTCTTTAGGTTATCTGACCTGGCACACAGCTCTGGTGCAAGTTTTGATTTCCTCCAAACTCACTCAGGGGTCACAAAACCCACATAAATAAATGAAGCTGCCTACATTGACAATACGCAGCAGGCAGTGTCAGCACAGACCATGGGTGATGGGAGCAATGGCCGCCTGGCAGGTCTTCCAAGGAAAACAGCTATGAATGACAAAGTTCGGGTTTTCCTCTTATAATTGGTGACTGCACTGTGGCCCTCCCCAGAGCTGAAAGATTATGATAAAGAGAAATAAACATCGTTAGTTTCTTCTGAGACAGTCCAGGTCTTGCAAAGGTTTTTGGAACAATGAGCAGGGACAGCACATCTTTTCAGGTGCCAAACAGAGGTTTTAATGTACTTCCTTTCCAAAAAGATATTTTCCTCCTACCACCTCATCTTTGTTTTCCCAGAACTTATTGCAAATGTAATTTTGTTCCCCGCAGGAAGGTTATATGTGTAGCAGATGAAAGATCATACTCAGGGTGTGACGCACACATAGCGATACTCTATAATTTTCACAGACATGTAGGTGTCTGTGTCGCCTTGTAATTGCTTTATTATGTCTAAACCACAGGCTTGGTCTCTGTCAACAGTCACAGAAAGAGAAGGGGGTGCAGAAGGGCAACTGGCCCCAGCAAGGCAGGCAGGGGCCAAGCTGGGCACAGCCACATGCCACCCCCTGGAATTAAATACTGAGCTTTGGGCTGACAATGTGCCAAACTGGGGAGGGGTGAGGGGGGGTATTGAAAAATGTCCAGGAGTTTTGGGTATATGAAAACAATATTTTTGTCTAAACAAACGCGAAAGGTATTTGGCAGCTCTGTCCAGAAAACCGTGCCCTCTGATACCCCAGAGAAGGGGGATGTTTACACTGGTGCTCAGGTCAGTGGTATGTACCTGTAACATTCAATGCAGTCGTCATAAATGATCCCTTGAATTTTTGCCCACAAGAAAGCTTTTCAGAGTTTGTCTCCTCATATGTTCTCCTAAAAAGTTGACAGAAAAAAAATATTTTCTGATGAAGAACATAATTTTTTTCAGATACATTCTTTTGATGTAGAAAAGAATTAAAAATTAATTCTGCAAGACTGTAATATTTCATTTCTTCTTTATCGGAATAGGTGTTTTATTATTTCATTTGAAGATACTATTTTAACTCATGCACAGCCTTCTTCTATATCTACTAGCTAATCAGCTAACCTGTTACCATGTTAGCTACTGTTTTAGAAGTGGTCACCTTTGTTAAGAAACGAATGAGACCTTGAAAGGATAGGGCAAACAGGGCTTTTATGGTAGGCAAATAAATCTTCTGCCATCTTTTAAGTTTGCATCATGGTAAAATCACTGTCTTACTCCATGATGACTCGCATTCCTCAGAAGGAGAAGACAAAGGTAGGAAGCCCTTTCAACCTGATTGCATGTTACTCATTTCCTGAGCCCTCAGGCTCCAACCCTCTGCCAAGGCACAGTGCCCACCATCCCCAGGAACCCCTGCATTTGCCAAGGGCTCTGGCATGCCCATGCCCTCCTCTTCCTCAGGAGGGGGCAGGAAGCTATGGGCCTCTGAAGCACTCAGAGCAGTGAAAAATCACTGAAAACCACATCTCAAACAACCAAGATAGACGAGCACTGTCTGTTCTAGTCACTGAATGAGGGGGAGTCCCATGGGGGAAAATGTAGGTTGAGACTATTCTCATTCACACACCCAAGGAGGCCAAATTAAGATTACGTTTCATTCCATCATTTCATGACTTCCATTTACAAAACGGTATAATGCTGGTTTTTCCTATTATTCATCCGGTTATCTGAGTAAGCTACTTCTTTTAGGATCTTCTTTCAGCTTTTTAATTTCAAGGGCAGATGGTGCTGCCTCTGGCCATGCCTCGGTCTTTTCCATTCTTCATGCAATTAACTTTAAACACTCAAGACAAAAGAGGAAGTCACACACCCTTTTCCCATGCATTACCCACCACCCATTCATCAGTGGGACCCTTTGTTGCCCATTCCGTAATCATGGAATCATTAAGGTTGGAAAAGACCTCTGAGATCATCTAGTCCAATCGTCAACCCAACACCACCACGCCTACCATTGGTAGGCACCACCATGGTTCATCCATTTAGGACAAACACTGTCCTTCCCGTTGCCCTCTGCAAACTACTTTGCAACAGCACCCTGAGGGCAGTGAGCTTCCCCTTCAGCCCCTAAAACTGTATTTTCAGCCTCCTTGAGTATTTTGCAGCACCACCAGACAAATTCCAGTCCAAGCAAGTCCAGGAAACTAAGTAAGTCGCAGCTAAATGTAGATGCAGTTACTTGCTACCTAGCACCCGGGCTCGGACATTTTGAGCACAGCTTTCAGAAAGTCCCCCCTTCCCAGGTAATCTAAGTACTTACACACTTTTAAGAATACAAGAGGGTTTTGCCTTTAAAACACCCACTGCTTTAAATAAGGTATAGAAGAGGGGTTCTCCTTGCTGTTTTTACTCAAATTCTGATTAGGCCAGACAGGAAATGCCACCCATATAACACATTATTTTTGGCCTTAAAATGATGACAGCCGACAAAGCAGGAGCTAGGGAGAACTAGGAGGAGTTTTGCTGAATATGCTAAAGTAAATAAAAATGAACAATTTTTCCTGGACTTTAATAATTCATTAAAAAAAAGGACATAAAGGCTTGCAGGATAGTTCAGAAAGCATTGATACATATGTCTAATTTAGTTTTAGTCAGGCTTTTCTGTCTTCATGAAGAACATTGTAGCTCAGTTCTCACACACTCTGTTGGTCGTCTTTACCAGGGACATGACCTCTGTAGGACTGGACAGCCTCTTATCATGTCAGTGTAGCGGGTTTCACATGGGGAAGCCCAAGTATGCATTCCCATATAGAAAAGACATTCTTTGTGGCCCTTTAAGACTGAACATATCACCAATCTCATCTGAGCATCACACGAATAATATTTTAATACCATAAACATCTCAGGTGAACATATTTCTAGCTAACAGGCAAGAAAATTCTTCTCCTGGGTAGCTGAGTTGAAGCAAGGATGAAGAAATAGGTCTTACTTACTTACATCTTCACATTTAAGTACGGAAAGATTTTGCTCCGTCTCAGCAGGCACACATGCATCTTTTTCCATGCAAGATTCTTAAAAATTTCCACAGTTTGCCAAAAGATTGTGAAATGGCTGTGTTCTGTGCTGCCTGGGGCCTGTAACTTAGGCAGATGTTTGAATTTAGATTCATTTTAAACAGAAGCCAAGACCATATATGAATCCCATAACTTAAAATGAGTTAACTTTTTAGCATTTTTCCCTCCCATGTGTTAATTTCCCAGCTTTCAGTTTCAGCAGTAAGACAGTAATGCAGTAAACAAACCCCATACAAGTAATTTTGCACAAGTAACAAATGGACAGGAGACAGAATCAAGAATTGCCATTCAACCTGTTTGATCTTCATGGTACATTTGAACTTCAGCCCATCTAAAGGCTGAAGACTTTCTAGTACAATGTTTGCAACAAGCAGATCCAGGTTGCATATTATTTATTTACTTATGAAATATTATACCTCCAGTAGACATTCCTCCAATATTGCAGCTAACAGCAAAAGTCTTCTAAAATTCTTTATCTTGGGCAAATTCATGAATACAGTTGTGTAGGATCAGCTTAGTACCTTTGAAGACTAGTCTAAACCACAATGAGCACCTATTCAGCAATACTATAGTATTACATGAGTCCGTGCCTGCCACCCATCTTTGTATGAGCTGAACAATAGATCCAGGTAACGTAAAACCACAAAATGGAACATATGCAGCTGTTGTTGTGCATGCCAGTAATTAATGAGCTTACTGCACAGTAGAAAAATCATCACAAGCCCCAGAAATCTCACTGAACAAAAAAAGGTGGTTCAAAGCCCTGCAACCACAAGCTCTACACAAAATGGACTGTCAAGAAGGCTAAAGCATGAATCCTCACCACGAGCTTTTATACCTTGAGCTAAGACATTAATTGGTGATATGTATAGCGCATGCGCTCCCGCTCCCACAGAAGCTATGGATGCCTCCATAGCTTGGCTTACAGGGTAAGATAACATCTTTCAGCAAGAGAAGAAATAGCCTCTGCTTCTTTGTCTATGCTGCGGCTGATCAGGAAGGGATGGTAACAAATCTAGAGTCAACCTGGGGACCCTGGCATCCTCTTGCTAGGCTGCCGTGAGCCAAAGATACTGGGGTTTACATTCTCACTGGCAGACCTCTCTTCAATCAATATTCTGCTTTACTAGCTCCCAGACAGACAAGGTACTCAAAACATGGACCAGTCCCCCTTTTTACTAATTACTATTAGCGTGGGGTCCCTCCCACAGGAGAAAGTCCTCCACAAACTTCTCCAACGCAAGTCCTTCCCACAGGCTACAGTTCTTCACGAACTACTCCAGCATGGGTCCATGGGTCCCTTCCACAGGGTGCAGTCCTTCAGAAGCAGACTGCTCCAGCATGGGTCCCCCATGGGATCTCAAGTCCTGCCAGCAAACCTGCTCCAGCGTGGGCTCCTCTCTCTCCATGGGTCCACAGGTCCTGCCAGCAGCCTGCTCCAGCATGGGCTTCCCATGGGGTCACAGCCTTCTTCGGGCACATCCACCTGCTCTGGCATGGAGTCCTCCATGGGCTGCAGGTGGGTAGCTGGCATCCAGCCAGGGTCAACCCACCACATCCTGGAAACTGAAGGCTGCTGGTTTGCAAGTTATGGAAACAGAAATAAGTTTACATTTTGCCTAAATAAATAGTTGATGACAATGCACAGTAACAGGAAAATAGCTGCCAGTTTTTGAGACAGGTATAGCCTTGTAGCTAACTTTGGCAAAACACTGGTATTCATGGATCNCTTTCTGCAGGGCTGCTCTCCAGCCACTCCTCTCCCAGTTTATACTTGTGCCTGGCATTACTCTGTCCTATGTGCAGAATCCAGCACTTGGACTTGTTAAATTTCATCCTATTAATCACAGCCCAATGCTCCAATCTATCTAGATCCCTCTGCAAGGCTTCCTGTCCCTCAACAAAGTCAACAGCACCTCCCAGTTTGGTATCATCAGCAAACTTGCTAGTTGTGCATTCAACTCCTGCATCCAGATCATTGATAAATCTGTTGAACAGCACTGGCCCTAGAATTGATTCCTGAAGAACACTCCTGGTGACTGGTTGTCAGTTAGATGTAGCCCCATTCACTACAACCCTTTGAGCCCTGCCCTTCAGCCAGATCTTCACACAGCACACTCTGTACCTGCTCATCTCACAGTTGGACAACTTGTCCAGAAGGATGCTGTGAGGGACAGTATCAAAAGCCTTACTGAAATCCAGAAAAAATACATCCACCACTTTCCCTTCACCTACTAGGCAGGTGACTCAATCATAGAAGGATATAAAGTTTCCACAAGTGGAAAGTCACTGTTCCTGCAGTCAGTGTCCTCCAACTCAGGGGACCGGCCAGCCCAAGGTCAATCAGTATTATCAAAGACTGAGGCAAAAAAAGCATTGAATACCTCCACTTTTTCTTCATCCCTATTTGTCAGATGACCACCTTCAACAAGTATCAGTCCAATGTTTTCCTTAGAACTCCCCTTTCTATTAATGTACTTAAAAAAGCCTTTCTTGTCGTCTGACACAACATTGGCCAGTTTCAACTCTAATTGAGCTTTGGCCTTACATGTCTTCTCCCTGCATATGCTAACCACAGCTCTGTAATCTTCCTGCGAAACCTGACCTTGCTTCCAGAGATCATACAATTTCTTTTTCCTCTTGAGCTCCATGAGGAGTTCCCTGTTCAGCCAAGCTGGTCTCCTCGCCCACTTGCTTGACATGACACAGTGGAATTGCCTGCTCCTGTGCTTCTAAAAGGCGGTTCTTAAAAACTCACCAGCACTCATGGAACCCTAAGCCCTAAAAAGCAGATTCTGAGGGTACTCTGCTAAATAGTGCTCCCTGAATAGCTTAAAGTTTACTCTCCAGAAGTCCAGGGTAGCAACTCTGCTGTCCTTTTTTCTCATTACATTGACAACTTTAAATTCAACCATTTCACGATCACTGAGGCCAAGACAGCCACCTACCATCACATCCCCCACAAGTCCTTCTCTATTCACAAATAACAAGTCTAGGAGGTCATCTTTTCTAGCTGGCTCACCGAATACTTGTGACAAGAAGTTGACTTCAACAAACCTCTGGAATTTCCCAGACCTACTTGTCACAACAGTATGGTATTCCTAGCTGCTGTCTGGGAAGTTGAAATCTCCCATAAGGAGAAGGGCTACCGACCCAGAGGTTTCTCCTGATTGCCTATGGAATAACTCATCACTGCTATCATCCTGGCTGGGCTATCAATAGTAGACACCCACTACAACATCATCATTCCCCTAATCCTCACCCAGAAGCTCTCAAACACATCATCCCTAACTGTAAGGGCTGTATGGTCAAACCTCTCCCTTACATACAGTGCAACTCCACCTCACCTGCCCTGCCTGTCCCTCCTGAAAGGCCTGTAGCACTCCATCCCAGCACTCCAGCCATGGGGCTCATCCCACCAAGTCCCACTAATACCAACAACATCATAGCTCTGGGAACAGATCAGTGCTTCCAGTTCATCCTGTTTGTTTCTTATACTGCATGTGTTGGTGTACAAGCATTTCAGATGAATAAAAGCAGTGTTTCAGTGAACAGCAGCACAAACCCTAAGGACTGTTGTTTTAATCAACTACTGTAAAAAAAGAATTTCCTATAGGCTGGCAGGGCATGATTCAAACCTCACAATGTGATCTTGAATAATATGATAATAGTGTTTCATATAAATGCATAAAACACCCCATACTTTATACCAACAAGTAAAAGCAAGCAGTGTGCTTGAGTTCCATGCTAGGTCTCATCAAAAACGTGCCAGGAGGGTACCACAACCAAGGAAGATGATCATTTAGCCTTGACTAGCAACTAGAGGGTTGTCATGACATAGTCACCATATACCTAACCCTCCCTTTTTGCACCTCTCCCTGCTTGTGGGCCCTAACAACATGCCATCAAACTTACCCTTCAAAAGACTTTCCAGAAGTTTAAGAATACCTCAGCTTGCCTCTGTGCAAGAGCTTCATATGAGGATAAGGAAGGGACTAATGCTCCTCCAGATTCATAATCCCTGGAAAGAGGGGTTTGCCGTTGGTTTCTAATATACAGTCACCTTTCAGAGGCATCCCAGGACATACATAAAATGACACAAATTACAGAATACATACTATATCACTGCTGCTCTAGGACTTCAGGATAGCTGAAATTACATAAGCAAAAGCAGAATATGATAATATACTAGATCTCTGAAAATATTTCCGTTATCTTTCTGAAAATTGTTTTTCTATAATTAATTATTTCCCAGAACAAACCTCAATGAGTACTGGCACAAAATGTTTCCTTCTCATCTTCACAGCTTTTCAGTTGTTCTCAGTTAAAAAAGAAAGTGACAAAACACATACATATAACCAAAAATACCACTGGAAAAAATAACAAGGAAAGTTACAGTTTATGACATTTAATCAGAGTTTGTCAGATCTGGATGTGGAATACTTTAAGATACTAACAGTGGAAAGAGTAAGTGGTGCCATGTTTTATTTGTCTGATAGGGAGTGAGTCACTGAAATAAAAGTCACCTGAGAAATACTGGGATGTGTAGTCTGCACAAGTTTCCTTTATAATTATCTTTTCATCATGTTTACAGTAACAGGTTCTGGAAAAATGGGACTCTCACACTTTCTGGCCTTTTAATTGTAAAAATATTTTTCCACCCACTCTTTTTTTTAATGAATCCTCATCTAAAGCATGAGCTGATAACAAAATCAATGGCACACATCCTCTCAGCATGTTTGTCTGTGGCTGAAAATAAATGGCATGAGGCCTGCCTTTGACCCGTGTTTCTACAGCCTTCTTCAGCCCAAAGCAAACCTTTCCATTCACAACCACGCCGAATGAAAACTGCCCATAAAGATCTATGTGCATCTCAGCAGTACTACCAAAATGTATGCAATCGACTGGGAGCCAAAATATGCATTGTTCAGTTGTTTCCACTGCACTATGTATAACCTTTGGGCATGACATGTTACAAAGGGCGATGGCAAGTGAACAGCCAAAAGGGCAAACAAAATATGGGGGGGGTGGATTTGTGAGGGGAAGAGCATGCGGGTAGCGAGAAAAGTTAAGACACAAGAACAGAGGAGATACAAGATGGAGAAGATAGAGAAAACCTGTCTGTGAACCTGCACTATTAAGGTCACTGTACATGTTCCTATCCTACCTATACCAACAACTCGCTGTGGCTCTCGCTCCCCTACCCCTCCTAATTACTTCTTGTGAGCTAAATCTCACAACTGCACATTCTGTTCCTCCCTGGTGATTTTCAGACACGTTCCCTGGATTCAAGCAGTGAAGGCCACAAAATAAGAAAATAAATCAGCAACCAACCCACTTCCACACATACGTCTCCTGTCCTCCCTTCCGCAGCGCTCTGCTTGTAGGAAATTAGTGGTAACCACCAGAAACCTTTAGAAAAAAAAACAACGGATGGGAGTTAACCATTTAGAAAGTTTTGCTACAAGACCAACCCTCACCCTTCCCCTCTGGACTTGGTCATTATATCAACAGCATTGCACACAGGCAGCCAGGCAAACTGGTGGGTCTCACCTCTTCCTGCGCAACTGCTTGGGAAGGGAAAAAAACTTGCTGTGAAGAAAGTAGTCTGAACTTTCTCAGGATGTGGGAAAGCCAAGGGGTTGCTGGCAGCTCGCTCTCTGGAGATTATGGAGCAGAAAGAAAACACACACTCAAAATTAGCATTCAGTGAAAAATTTTAATTCCTATCCCCATGGGACAAAACCATTTTTCTTCCAGGGCAGAGAAGCGTCATTCTGAGCACTTTTTCTTTTCTGCATTATACTGCTTCAATCTTATACAGCACAAATACGATGAGAAAGAAGAGCTAGTTCTCCACATTAATACCAAAATATTTTTCCAGCCTAAACCTACTGGATTTACAGACCTGGGTTACGTCAATTCTCCCTCTTTCATTGGGAGAATGGCAGTGCTTTTAGTATTGCATCTTCTACATACAAATCTTTTCCTCACAGAAGAATCAGCAGAATGAGGATTTCCCTTCTGCCTAAGAAGAAAGATTAAAATCTCTGATATGTAGCAAAACCAGACATTTTCCTCCTGGAAGACAAGATATCCCGGACAACCTGGACTCACTGCACACACAGGGGTTGTTGCACTCCAGTAGCTGCCAGTTGGGGGTCCTTTAAGATGGTCCCAGGCCATGCAGATGTGTCTTCCACTGGGTCTAATAAATACTTGGCTTTTTAGAGAACTGAAGTTCCTGCTGTGCCTTTTGGGCCTTCCTTTTTTTCAATTTGGGCAACGTGTGTCTTTAGAAAGGGAGCGATTGGTTCAAGTTAGCACTTGGGAAGGAGGAGAGAAGTCCTCTTTTTCTTGGAGGCAACTACATCTGTTCTAGAAAAGAAAGCTCCAGCATGGAAGTTATTATGTAGAAGGAGAGTCCCAATGAAGAGTACAGGACATGCACCCCCTAAAGAATGTCCCATGAGGAGCTGAGAGCAGACGAGGACCTGCTAGAAGGTACTGTGCTAAATCTGATGCAAGGCAGAAAAACAGAGAGTTGTCTGAAATCAAACCTGGAAGCAAGGACCTGCCTAACAAGGACACCACAAGGTGGGAACAAGATGTACACAGGCTCTTTATTTCCGTCTGTCACCTCAGTTTTCTCTTTTTAGAAGGTGAAGACTCCTCGTTTAGATACTAACCAAAACCTACCTTCTTGCATTAAAAGTAATTCTGTTTTTCTGTGGAAGAACTTGTCTAAGGAAAAGGGCTACTCAGAGTAACCTCAAAGCTGGATTCTTAAGATCACATCTCAGAAGTCAGAAAGTTAAGTATAGTTGTACGTTCATATGTACGATGATCTTAAAACAGGATAAAATATGACTACGTGTACCCCAAGAAGGAACCTGGAGTACTCTCTAAGGTTTTCTGCAAGACTGAAAACTAACATCTGTATTTCCACATATTTCTATTTGACCCTATTATCTAGAACTAAAGTCACATTAACAGAGATCATCTTGTAAATGTGAGAATTTGCAGGGGTCTGTTTTTTGGAGTTTTTTTGTTTCTTGTGTTTGGGTTTGATTTTTTTTTTTTTAAGCACATAAGCCAATTAGCAAAACCACCAGCATCAGTTATTAGCAGTTTTGCTGGAAACTGGCGAGTTCATACAGGCAGCAAAAAGCTGAAGAAGCCTAGTGTCAGGTTCCTGCAAGTGTAGGCTCTCCACAGAGAGAGGGTCTCCCACTGCACCTTGAAGCGCAGCTGGCTTCTAACTTGCGCTCAGACAAAACCCTCTCCATCACACAAAGAAATGGCCTCCTTAGGCTCCTCTTCACAAAATCAAACTCTCCTCTGTAATGCTCCATAATTCCTATAATCATGTCTGGTACTCACCGTAGTTCCTCTTCTGCCCTACAGCCTAGTGTTGGTGGCACCCCACGTCATACAGGGCAGGTTCAGGATCTCTCCTCTGCCCAAGGGGATTGGGTCCACCGTCGCCTGTCTCTCAGTGCTCTGAAGACAAGAACGCAGGGACGCGTAGAGGTTCTTTTCAGCTCTTCCTTTAAGACAATTCTTCTTCACACAAGGTAAGAGAAACTGAGACAACTCCATTTCCAAATAGGTACTGGTTTGGAAATGCCACTGAGAAAGGAGATGCATATAAAAAAAAAAAATCCAACCTCTATCTAAAGTCTCGGCATAGCTTATTCAGTTTGTTGTACATCCTAATCACTGCTCTCTTTTTTCCCTCTACTGTAGTCTCCTACCTTTAACCAGAGCAGAAATCAGAGTCAGAAGATGTAGCATTTTACATTATTTAGTGTTGTTCACAAGCTATCTGTTCCTTGACATAAAACATTTTCATACTAATTTACAAAGGTAAAATAAAATATTATGGAACACTTTAAGTTAAAGATTTATTAAACCTTGAAATACTTCTCTCACAAAGTATTTATTTATTCCACTGAAGGTGCCATTTCAGTGGGAAAAGCAAAAAAAAGCAATTGCTTATATTTAACCTACTTTTGGAAGCAAAACTTCTGGCAGTAAAGATGGTGAAGTAATATTTTCTTTTTTGACTTAACATCATTTACACTGTGACAAGATGAATAAAAATTCTTTATTTTTAAAATAGAATTTACCATATATGTATATGTCAGCAGAGAGGAATGATTTGTAAACATCTAAATCATATGGTATCTGAACTAAGACAGACTGTTTTGGAACAGGGCTGTATCAACAGCCCCACTTCTCCTAAATGCCTGTTTCAGGGGCATTTCCTCTTTGAGAAACAGCCCCAAGCTAATTATTTTCTGGAAAGGTTGTAAACGCCTGTAAATTCTAAACACAGCTCAAACCTCTCTCCCAAAGATTTCAGCAGGAAAGGCTAACAAATGCATACCGATACAGTCAGTTACACATATGAAACACATAACTATACGAAAGCTGTACCTGCCCCAAACCACTCTGTACTGGAATGGATTATACACACCATAAAAAAGGCCACTCTGTACAGAGTGCAAGCAAATGAAGCAAGGATATTAAATTAAGTCTGCTTGTGCTATCCCAAGAGTGGTGTAAAACCACTGAGCAGAGGATTTACAGCTTGCGTCGAACAATTTGTCATATTATCCACGTAATGCAAATTAGGCTGATAGCAAATAAGTTCATG
This sequence comes from Scopus umbretta, assembly GCA_013400535.1. Classification (NCBI taxonomy): domain Eukaryota; kingdom Metazoa; phylum Chordata; class Aves; order Pelecaniformes; family Scopidae; genus Scopus; species Scopus umbretta. Next base: position 86,101 of record VZTL01024514.1, on the reverse strand, counting down.
CCTATCGTTTACCACTTATCCCCTCCAATTTTCAGACTTATAAAAAGGTCATCATGACCAGAAGAAACAATTGTAGAGTTTCTGGGAATATCTCCCCTCTTATATTAAAATACCGACCTTCCAGCTAATATAGAAAAGCTTGAGGAAGGGAGACCTCGCAGCAGAAACCTCACTTTAAACACAAGGAGAAAATGTCCTGAGGAGTGCTTCCAGTAAACCAGAAATCTGTTCTAGTCGGTTAGCTGCTTACACCATTTGAGGTTTCCACATCTGATCTTCCACAATGATCCATCTTCCCTGCTCTTAATGTAACAATTTTTCTAGATGCTGGCGTGCCCCTACGGCTTTTCTAGGGCTAATTTTATCCCTAGGTTCTTTACATTGGCTAGATTAACATACAAAGCTGGGTCAGAAGGGAGTGGGAAAATATCTGGGTTGGCTAGCAGAAACACAGTTCCTACTCCTGGGGGAATGGGGAGATTTTTCCATAGATGGGAGTGCTGCTTACATGCCAAAAAATAAAGGCATAATGAGCTCTTTATATCGACTGTTAGGCACCATGTTTATCCCACAGTGGAGAGTCTTAAGTTTCCCAAATCCAACATCAGATTAAAGTTTCTCACCCAAATCTGGTCTGCACAGCACTAACAAAAATGTGTCTGAAGACCCAGAGTCCAAATCTCATGCGAACCAGAACAGCTAAGGCCAATGGAACACTCAAAAAATAAACTCTTCACAGTCCCAAAAAAGCACTTCATAGGAAACACAACTGGGAGACTGCGGCAAAAACCTCAATCTCAGGTGTTAAACAAGTCTATGCTGAGTAAATCCTGCATCCTGATGCTGTAGGTCAGTCACAGGGCTTCACATCACCCCCACTCTCTTACCAGTTCAGAGAGGACAGGACCAGATGGAGGGGATCCCCCTCAGCATTTATCACTCTTGGTAGGCCGCTAACCACCTCCTACATGCACCCCATGAACTTGTGTTGTTACACTGGGATTTCTGCTTTTCCAGTGAAAACACAACTTTTGCTTAGAAGGTGGCCAGCCTGCTCAAGAATCCAAATTTCTCCAACTTTCTCTAATTCCAATTTTCTGGTTTCTCAAGTGGCTGGTCTGCCCCTTCTCAAACATTGCAGTTCTGCTATGCAGCCAAACCAAAATGTGGCCGGTCAACAATTTCTCTTTCCAGTGAAGCAGATGAAAAGGGATCTCAGTTCATGGTTACTACTGCAAGTTGCAATAAGATTTAGCCCCTCTGGTGCCCAAATCACTTTAGAATGTAGGATTCTCAGCTGAAAATTAGGAAGGGCTTCACTGAGGTGGGAGTGATGGGGGCGGGGGGAGAGAGGCGCTGTTCACCAGAAGAATCCTGGTCAACAGCACTCCTACCCTATCAACAATAACATTGCAACAAACTCCCTAAAAATCCTAAAATTAAAATATTGATCTTGTATCCCAGTAAATGCTACACAGTTCAATGCAAAAATATTGCTGAACGGTTAATCTGAGAGCCTAACATCACTCCAGATCAAGCAGGCTGAATTTACCTTCTTTTAACTCTGAATTCTAATCCCATTCTTCCACATAGACTGGAAAAAGTTTCATATGTCTCTCTCTCACATCTCCCTATCTGTAGAGATACATAGTGGTTTAAAGAAGAATTAGGAACACAAGGGGAGGGCACTGGGCTTGCCTGGAGGTGCAAGGGCAGAGCACCTGCTGCAGCAGCACAGTGGCCACCAGGCAGTCCTTTGGGCTGCTGCCCAACACATGTGCAGGTTTGCATCCATGGTAGTCAGGACAAGAGGAAAGCACAGCTGGGCAAGCACAAGCAGTGACTTGACTCCAGGCACGTGGTTTGGAGGCAAACCAGGACACACGAGGTCACTCTCATCTCTTCCAGCACAACCACTCTCATGCAAGTTCCTGCCAGGATGCTCGGGGCTGGCAGGGAAACAAGCCAGGTTTCTCTCACCCTAAGACTTCCCATCTCTCATTCCCACCACTATGCCTTCTGTGCTGTCCAAGAAAATATTCTCCATCACAGACTCGTGCATTTTCCTAGTTCTGCTCTCATTGCCACAGAGTGCTCACTCCCAGGCTAGTTGGTCCAGCAAGCAAATAAGCCTTAACAAGTGGATTTCATAGTTATCTTTTGATTTCTTATCCCAGATTGTGCTGTGATAAAGGAGGCAGAACAATGCCAATATTTATCACCCCTATGATCAGTTAGCTGAAATCCCCAGCTGCTTAATATAAATCAAACTTGACACTAGTGCAACAGCAGTCGGAGTATGCTTCCCTTTTTCTCTACAATGAAACCGACCATGTTATTCAGTTGGGCCCACGGTTGCACATTCTCTTTCTCTGTGCATCTTGATGGGACAATCGTGCAGCCCAGCAAGGGAGGAGAGGACATGCCAGTGGGCTCCACACGAGCTCCAGGCAGTATGTGCCCAGGATCTGGGCTCTGTGGAGCTCCTGCAGACAGGCATCTCAATTTTTCCCAGGTCTGTCTACTGGTGTCCAGGTTATTTGCCTTTCTTGGAGGGGCTGCCTTCTGGTTCAGAAACAAGGACGAGCTTTCACCAGAGCTACTTTCACCATGTGGTTACAGTGACCCAAGGAGATAATAACACCTTTACATGATGGAATGACCGCTGCGAACTTTCAGGTATCAGAGCAGGAAAGGGTGCAGTCAGATGGAGTGTATGTCCAGATAAGCAAGAAAATAGCTCTCTTCAGGCAAAATCCTTCGCAAAGAACGAGAGCGACCAGCAAGGCACTTGTCCAGGACTGAGAGGAACAAGGGGTCAGAGAAGCCTGAACAGGGAAGAACATAATCAAAAAGAAAAGAACTGAAATCAGAAACACTTTAAGAGTGGGTGAAATCAAATATAAATCAGCCACTCTCTCACAGTATGTTTCCTTACAAAAATACATTAACTACTAGTTTGTTTACCTACCACTGCTGAACAGGCAATCTCTCTGATACATGCTTCATCTGCCAGTGAGTGACCTGCTTAAAGCCTCTTTCAAGTAAGCAGTGGGAAACACCCTGCTTCTTTTTGTCAGCCTACTACACTCAGCTACACTGCTTTCCAGAAGTGATTTACTAGGCTGCAACCAGTAAGGAAATCCATCTCCTCTGTTTCCTTAAGGAAACCCAGATTAGCAAGGCCAGGGATGAAATCCTATTCTTTACTGCCCAGTTCTGTCCCTCCAGGCGGCCACACTTCCCTCTCGCAGGCAGAATGACTCAAAGCACCGAGTTCTTTCTGTCCCCATCTCCTTCGAGCCATCCCTATATATCCCGTGGCAGAAGGACTCTCCGTCCCTGGGGGAGATACTGATCCTTTTGGCAGCAGAAGCTGCAGATTGCCTCTCTTGCTTCAGCACGAGGGCTTCAGCACCTGACGGCTGACTAAAAAACTTGCTACCCACATGTTTTCCTACTAAGACTGGGCAGAAAACCTGCCTCAGACCCTGTCCAGGCAGATTTTTTTTAATTTTTTTTTTTTTTTAAAAAGATAACACATGAAAGTTGCTGAATGTCAGAAGGCGTTCTTGCCACCCCAGCACCTGCGCTGGTGAGCTTTTGGACTCACTGGAAACACCATGAAACAAGTTTCTTCTGGCCCACAAAATGATCAGCGCACCATTAAGTGGCTGACTGTACAGAAACAGACTTGCAGAAGGCTGCAGAGGTTTCAAGATGGATGTCATGAGATTAGGGTCATGGAAATAGAAACATCCCATTCAGAATGAAAAATGGCACAGGGTCCCAGAGAGGAGGCAGCAGGTGATACCTATAGACAGAAAGTGAATGTTGCTCACTGCACATGGTCTCGGAAAACCGCATTTAAGTGCTTTCAACTTGAAGCTTCAAGTTGAAAGCTCTTTATGCCTTTCCAGATAATAAACAATAGACATCAACATGCAAATTCTTGTCCAGAGCTGATTCTGCCACTAACTTCAGCCCATCTTAAGGAAAAAAAAAAATAAAAAAATCCAGACACCCCCCCCACCCCATACATCCTCTTAGCTTCTAAAATTATCCTGCACTTCCTTCCTTGACATCTTGCTATGCAGCAGACTTTGAGAACAGCTGCCGCCACGCTTTCAAATCAAACAGCATTTTAGTTAGCAGGGCAGCAGCCGGGCGACACAGGAGTGAAGCAGGCAGGCACATGGCATGACACGACAGGGAAAGAGTCACCCAGAAGCATCCAGAAAGTCTACTTCTCAGACTTGGAAACTGGAAATATGTTGTGCAGAGGCAAAAATCATGGATCGGTGAAGGATGAGGAAAGGATACAAGAAAAAAACCAAAGCATTCATTTGCCACTTCTTCAGAGGCAGCTAGAGCAGCTGCCCTGACCTCTGATTGGGTGGTCAGTGTGGCGGGGCAATGAGAAAACACCCGAGGCAGAAAGAAAAAGTCATCCTCACACTGCCACCAGAAGTGATTTTTCTTTTTGCAAACTCCCTCTTTCCCAGAAACCCAGGCCTGCCTGCTGGGGTTTTGAAGACCCTCTCTTTCCACCACTATGGCAATGCATGGAAGTCGTTATCTCTAGCAGACACTTTACCTTCCTGCCCCATATGTCAGGACAATTCAAGACTAAGAATAATGGCATCCTTGAGCATGCCAGGGACAAAAGCACACAAAGAGAGGAACTAAACAATTCACTGTGACTCAAAATCAAAAGAAAACATCTTGACAGGTTCTGAGGAGCAGGCAGTCAGCCAAAAAAACAACCTTTTACAGCAACCTTGAGGTTCCCCTGAGGAAACCTGCTTTCCTGCATTTATTTACCTTTTGTGAAGTTAAGGGTGGCCAATCTACTTTCTCGAAGGTCATTCAATGTGCTGCTACTGTACCTCAGCCCCAGCCCTCACTGTTTGCTTCCTGCACTGCTCTGCCAGCACAACTCACCTCACAACTGGTGAGCCAAGCAACACTTGACCCAGCTCTGCCAGGAGCTCCTGGGCCACTTCAAGCAGCTCTTCTGCATTGTAAAAATTGCTCTTCTGCCTGGGAAAACTACCACTTGCCCCACACCGCGCTCAGGGCAGCGGTGCTGCTGACTTACTGCCTTCCTGTTGTGCATGGAGAGGTGACCTGGCTGATCTCAGAGCACCAAATTCCCAGGAGAAGAAACTAGTAATTCCCATCACCCGAGGTGAGGTACGTCAGCAACAAGACTTGCACTTCTGGCCAGCATCTAGTAGGACATTCTTCAGAAACCATCAGCAGCAACCATTTGTTTCTCTGAAAAATCAAGAGCGGGAGTTTACGCTGCAGTCTCAAAACCTCTGGAAATCCCTGCCTATTCTATTCTGTGCTCAGACAAGCAATAAACTGCTGCCTTTCACTGCTATTGCCAGACCCAGGACATAACCCCATGACACTCAGGTCCTTTAGGAGATGACAGTTTTGCCATGTCCTTTTAACTAGACCCAAGTTTCTCACTATCACATCTTTTAAGAAGCAAAAGTGCAAGCTGATGCCATGACAAACGAAAATTATTGTGGTTTCACTATTCACCTCAAAAGATCATACGTCTCAAAGAATACACCAGGTCACTACTGCCTTTCCCAAAGGTATTATTCATGAAGTACTTAGACCTCATGCGTGATGATTCTGTCATTGATTTATAAAAGTTCACAGGCAGTGTGCTACAAATTAAAGGAATCGTGTAGCCTTACGTCCAAAGTTGCTCTATTTGGTTTCTTTTCAGCAGAGGCAAATACAGAAAAAAGGACAGTTGATGCATCAGTAGACCATGTAACTTCAGATAATGAATAATTAAGGAACGAACATGACACACACACAATACCTCTAAAAATATAAAATAGAATTTTTTGATTGAAGTTATTTTCAAATCTGAAGTAAACTGCAGCTGCTGAGGTCAAAATACTTCTGTAAAATTTATTTCAAAAGTTGTTTCGCTCAGAATTAAAAAAAAAAAAAAAAGAAACCACCCCAAACCAAAACAACTTAAAATCCCCCTGAAGTCCCACTTTCTGTACAGAAAGGAAGCAAAGTGTAAATCAAAACTACAAAAAGCCCCCAACTTGCAACGAAGCGTTTCTGGTATCCCAAAGAAGCAGGGGAAAAAAAAAAAAAAAGGACCAGTTGGTGTTTTGGCTTGATCAGATTTTTTTTTTAATTAGAAAAAGTGAAATATATAAATAATTCATATTATACCTACAATAGTAACAGCAAACGCCACCCCTCACATCCTCAGCAATACACACAGACAGCCTCCCCACCCCCGCTTTTTGCCAGCCTCTAGAGAGGCTGCTGCTCTGGAACCAACAAAACACTGGTTCTGAACACTTGGCCGTAAGTCTTGCATCTGCTAAATCTTTGTTGATTTTTCAGTTTGTACTCTTGGCAACCATACGACATAAAAAGCACAACCCAAAATGCTACGCACTTAGTAAGATGGAATACTCCAGATGCACAAACAAATGCTAATTGAACCCAAAAGACAAGAGGATACTGGTAGTGATCCCCATACAGTGACAAATATTCAGACAGAAGGAAGACTGAGAAACACCTCAAAATTTAGGACTCATCAGCAGAACAAAAATCACCAGAGGACCCCCTGCAGTCCTCCCGTCTGTCTGTTCTGTCAGTAAAACAGGCCACGAAGTCGGTACGCCCTGTGGTAGGCTGGTTTTTAGCAACCTTCACCCCACAAAGCAGGCGCAGAGCCCTGGTGAAGTCCCTGGAGGCAGAGGGCACGCCAAGGCTCCAACCCCTCACAAATCCCATGAGCTGCAAGGCAATGCCCGGGAGCGCTCCGCTCTCGCAAGCAGCCTGCTGCTGCACAGCAAGCAGAGGGGACAGGCAAGGGGAGCATTAAGCCTGGGAATGGCCAGATCAGCAGGCTTGGGCAGGCAGCGAGGAGCAACTGGGGGTGGTGGTGGGGAGAGAGGCTCCAATCCTACCTGGGGCAGGAGCAGAGTTAGGTCCCAGCTCCTAAGAGTAGTGTAGTGTCTTTCCCTGCTTCCAAAACCATGACAAAGCAGTAAATCCTGCCTCTGTAAAATTCCCCACTAATTGCATTACATCCACAGCAGTGAACACATGATAGTTAGCTCAGGGTGTAACATCTCACCCAACAAGGTCCAAGTATGGAATAATGGCTTTCGGCCAGCAGAGCTATTTGTCTGTGTTTAAAAAGGCACAACAAAAAAGGACAAAGACAGGGGAGGCTATCCTGAACAGTGCAAAAGATGACCATGAGAACAATTAACAAAGTCCATGCATTTTGACAGCTAAGAAAGGACTAGGCTGGGGTATTAAGAGAGTTGTTTCAGAAAAAAACAGAGAGAGAATGACAGCAGAAGGGAAAGAGGAAAGGAGAAAGAGGGAAAAGAGGAAAGATTGGGATGCCAATACTTCCACTACTGGGCTTTGCTCTCATCTCCTCCTCACTTACATATAAAAAAAAAAAAAAAAAAAAAAAAAAAAAAAAAAAAAATTTTTTTTTTTTTTNNNNACAAACAAAAAAAACCCCAACAAAAACCACAAACAAAGAAAAAAACCCAAAACAAAAAACCACGCCAGGATTAGAAAAAGCCAAATAAAACAAATTACTTATAATTCTTCTTTCCCAATTGTGGCTGCTACTGCCTCTAATCTGTCACTTGCTTGGAGCCCTATTGCTCTTCCCCAATAATTTTGGCAGAATTGGTGTGGTTCGAGTCCTGTGGTTTTGAGTCCAGCAAGTCTCTCCAGGGAGAGTTAAGCAATACAGTCATTGGCACATTCACACATTCACTGAGGTAAAGGAGTCGGATCAGACGGATAAGAGAAGGAAAACCAGATGCCAAGAAGAGGGCGATGAACGGAGAGTTGCTGCAAGTGAAATTGCAGACAGATGTTGGTAAAAATTAAACCCCTCTTTACTGCAAGAGCAATGAGGCACTGGATGATGATCCCCAGAGAGCCTGCGGAGCCTCCATCCGTGGACATTTCCAAAAGTCAGCTGGAAGAAGGCAAATAGATTCTGCACACTAGCCATACCAAGAGTGGCACGAGCAAAGTAGATTTTGCCTGGCAACAAAGGAGTGGAGTAAGTGGTCCCTCTGGTCCCACTTTTTATGAGTAAGCGTCTAGACTGGATAACAAACATTGTGCTAGTCTTTTCAGTGATCAACTCGGCATCTAGATATGTGATGAATTTCCCTTTTAGTGCTGTTTCTTTCCAGCCAGTCAAGTCACTGTTTGCAATGTTGACTTCAGGCTGCTGGGCTGTAATGATCTGGCAGGTGAATGGAAATCCTCTAGGAACCTAGAAAACAAAGAAAAAAATGGGAAAATGGATGAATTGTGGTCATTATGTTGATGTTTCAGGTCTTGCTGAGCAGTGTGGTTGCTGTTGGGGTAGAGGGGGTAGAAGTGCACAGTGGGGAAAGTGGGGAGGAACAGTCACAAAACTGCCCTTTGGTTAACAACCTTAGGACCTTCCCTGTTGTACAATGAGTCTCACATCTTCCTAAAACACAACGAATCAGGCTTCAGTCTGTGTTCCCCCTTGCCTGCTTTGTTGACTACAGATGATATCTTACCTTAAATTTAAGAAGCTACCTTCTCTTTAACAGCACAGACACACAGCCGCCACACGAAGTGTCATTACATAGAAAGATCTGTGCCTAAGCCCAGAATACCTGAGGCCAGCACCGCTTGCCCTGAGCACCGCAGGAGATTCCTGCAGAGCCATCGGTGGCACCGCTCCCGGCGGTCAGCACTCGCTCCAGCCAGTTTGCCCCACACTGACAACATCCCCCTCAGACTGCTCAAAAGGGATACTTTGAGGGATGTTCAGCCCCCTCATGATTTTGTTATGCTCCAAGGGGGAATACTGCCAAAACTGGTGGGGGGAAAAAAAAAAATTCCCTCCCTTTTTCTCCTTCAGCAACAGAAATTCCTTTTGGAGCATATTTATGAGAAAGCCTGAAAACAACAGTTATGAAAATGTCATGCTATGCACTATGCAACAACGTTTTCTCCTTGGGTGGAGATAAGCTACCCAGCTTGCCAACACACCATTCAAAGCCATTATTACCAGCAGAAGGGCAGGCATGGGCTTACAAACCATTTCGCCTTGGGAGGAAGCCAAGTGATCCTGCTCAGCAGCACCTGCCAAAAGACATTACCAGTGTGGAGGTAAGTACACTATTGGAAAAGGTGTTTTAAAACCCAGGTAGTTTATATTACACAAGACAGCAATTTACGTGTGAATTTGTGTTTATGATCACTGAAGGAAAACCTGCAGTTATTACAGTACAACCACAACAAAGAACATTTGTTTTAAACTAAACTAATGAGAACAGAGAAGGAGAAAACAGAATTACATTGGAAGATTCAAGTCAAAGCTTCTTGCCTGGTGATTTCAATCACCAAGATTTAAAAATCAGTCCATCTTGCACTACTCTATTCAAGGCAACTGCTAGATTTTTTTTTTTTGTCTCCTCCTCCCCAAAGACTGTCTTCCCACCCTAAAATCATTCTAAATCACTCTACTGCTCTGATTACAGTGCGTAGAGACAATGGGCTGAAGAGGCGCAGTTAAAAGGACTCCTAGCCTTTGCCCTTCCGTCCTTTGGAGCATTCCCTGGGGATGCACCGTGGCACGCCTTCAGCCAGTTTGCTGATTATCCTGCCCCTCACTTTCCTATTGCTTTAAACAGTGGCCCTCCCCCCTCAGAAACCTGGAGAAGATCCATGCACACATCAGGATGAAATTTACCCATCCTACCATAATTCCACGTACGGTGGAAATTTGGGAAGACCAGCTTATAAGCTGTTCTTGCCTTCAGGTAAACGCTGGAGTAGCAGGCATGTTGCAGCACCGCTTGTGCTGCACAGCACCGTCAGCTGGCCCTTAAGCCGACAGCGGCCACCAGGACCATGGCTACGCAGTGCACCCCATAACCTCGCCCGCTGCCTCAGCTTAAGCACGCCTGGAGATTCACTGGCTTGCGTCTCCCAGAAATTTTATAAGGTACCTTGAAAGTTACCGGACACCTGTAATGTCCCTTTTTGAATGTATAAATTGGCAGCTGAGTGCGAAGCCTTACTGCATATTTATACAGGAGAAAAAAATAAGAAAGCATTTCTGAACAAGAGGCATGGAATATGGCATGACAAATTTTCAGAATTAGTATTAATCTATTTGCATATAGTAAGAATGATTTACTAAAAAAAAAAAGGGCATTCTCCATTTCCTACTAATACAATACCAAACAAATCAGAAAAGTTGTTACACTGTTCTTTGTTTACATTAAACTAATACCATCAACACCTGCTCAAACAATATTTCAGATTCTAAAAAAAAATTGATCTGAAGACAAGATTACGTGAATTTGTTTTTTAAAAAAACTTACTATGTACCTACTACTAAACCAAACAATCTTTTTTTAAATTCTGGAAACCACACACACTGCAGAATTCAGAATATGACAGTGACATAAGGAATATACAAAACCCTAAATGGATTTATAAACTAGAAAAGCAAACTAACTTTCCTGGTTGGTGACACACAAATAAGGTTATTTATTGAATACATGAAGAGCTTCACATTTCAGAATGTCATCCTGATGTCTGAGACCCAATTTATGACACTATATTTATGTGGCTTTGAAAAAAATAATAAAATACATGTCATCCTTACTTTTCATGTAGAAGAGTAAGAAAAAGGTTTCCATCTCCTTATCTAATAACCCTGCATACAGCTACAGTGTTTTGCAAAGGAAAAAGGAATTGAGCACATAAATAATTCTTACTGAGGAAGTAAATAAGAAACTGAAACAGCAAGGCAGCTATTCAAATATTATGGGAGTGCGATTTTTCCTCCCTTGCAGCTGCCAGCCATTTTATTTTCTGGTTATATACAAAGCCCTATTATGGGGATGAAAAGCAGACTGAAGGACTGGAAAATTACTTCATCATGAAATGCAAGCACAGATATGATGCACAGGATAGAAACTGTGTTAATCGCACATAGTAAAGGCCTCCCTGTTTGCAAAGAAAGGGTGTTGTTTTCAGTAGCCTGTTCTTTGACACCTCTCCTTTAGAGGGGCAGGACAGGCTCTGAGGTGCTTCTTACGCCGCTACCTTCATCGTGTCGGTGGCAAACAGGATTATTTCATCCTTCCAGACAAAAGCCCCAGCCATGCCCCAGGAATTCATCCGCGCGTCTTCCCCTCCTTCCTCCTCTGTCACTCCTCCCAGCTCTTCTCTCAAATGGAAAGCAGGACGAGGAGCATGCTTTCCCCAGCAAAACATGCTGGGGGAAAACATGATGGGTAAAACAAACAAAGCACCAGCCATCCCTGTCCTTCGCAATGAAAATAGATAGCACTAAATTGTGGAAAACTTGGAAAGAGTGCCCATGCGTGCGCTCTCTATATGATGCAGACTGGAGGGTACTGCCTGGTACGCTTCTGTGAACAGAAAATTAAGTGACTTACTAGGGAACAGGAGCTGTCTGGAAGCACTGTGTGATTAAACCCAGAAAACATCTTCACTCAGGTTGCAAAATATTTATGTCTTCAGGAAACCTGATGGTCAGCCTAACAGCAGACTTACCCCTCTGCTAACATTTTTGTATGGGTTTGCTTTTTTTTTTTTTTTTTTTAACCTTTCCCCTGCTCATTAACTCTGTTTAGGTCTGTTTGGCTACAATGTTTTTTATGCTGTGGTTTTTTGGGTTTTGGGGTTTGTGTTTTTTTTTTTTGCATAGTGTTAAGAAGGGGAAAGGAATGAGGCTGTTGCAAGCAAAACAAATTTCCCTTATACCACTGCATATTTTTGCTATTTTGGGAAATTAAAAATAGGACAAATATAATCTCCTACTCATGATTAAGCCACACTTGAGAGGAAACCAAGGCAATTCTGAAATGAGCCTCCCCAGCTGGGACATGACAGGACCCGTTCCTCTGCAAGCAGGGTGTGTTATACCCATCTGCCTCATGAAAGAGGGAGTTATGTCCTAAGATTATCATCTGAAAGGCTGGTATTTAGCTGTCACTTCAGGAAATATTAGTCTGAAAAGTCTCCTAAAACTGAGCTGCTATGTTGTTCTCAACTACCTAGTCTCTTACTATTAAGAAAAACAGTTGTGTGTCAAAGCAAATCCACTGAAGAAACAAACTAAGTCATACAGATAAAATAAGAAATGGCAAAATTTTTAAGCTAAAGCTTCAAACACAGCCTTCCCCAAACTGAATAAACACTAAAGGATGCTGCTATAACTGCTCTTCCAGAAATAATTCCTGTGTTTACTAGAAACAAATAAATGGAAAACATGTGCAAGTACTTGTTCTTGCAAAGTTTCCCAAATAACTGGAATCTCCTGCACAAGACTTCCCTATTTCCCAACCTTTCAGGACATCTTTGGTCACCAAAATTTTGGTTTCCAATACCTACGTATTACAGCTTATGAGCCGAATTGCTGCTCGCAGCTTAACAGACCCGAATCCATACCATTTGTAGCAACTTCCAGACTTCAAAGAATAATGATCAGGGCATCTTAAATTCCTATTCACGGTATTAAGTGATCTCTACCTAGTAACAAAGAGGTATTTTCAATCTGTTTTATAGCACCTGTGTAACATTTGAGGTTCAGCATCTCTTTGAAATAGTCAGTTGGCTGTATTCAGACACAAACATCTTGAAACAAAGACTTCAATGCTCCTCAATCTAAGTTCTGTAAAATTTCTACTTGAAGGAAATCCTGAATGTGTCAATTTCCAAACAGGAAAAAAACCCCAAACATCGCTATATTAGTGCTTTCTGCAGAACAGATTTTTTGACCTGACCTAGTCTCTTCTTCTATGATTCTTCGTTTTCTCGTTTCAGGTTCACCTAATCTGCTCAGCTTTCTTAAATTGCATCATATCTTTTCTATAAGAAGTGCCGAGATTTTTTTTGTCCCGTTGTTATAGCTTTTTAAACAGAAACATACTATTTGACCATTTCTAAAGCTTTCCACATGGCAAAACGTACATAAGCTACCCAAGAGACATCAACATACCAATGCTTTAAAAAAAAAAAAAAAAAAAAAAGTGATGCTGGCCTTTATATCAATTTGTGAAATAGCCCCTTCCTCACAGACCACTACAAGCCTCCAGAAAACTGTTTGCATGGAATTTTATCCCCTTGGAGACTGCTAGGTCCCGAGTACTGACTACAAAGCTTTTTAACTGGCCAGGCTGAAATGCGAGTAGCCTGCAAGCCTTGAAATAAACAACTGATGCTGTGGAAAGCATTCGGGTTGAGACATGTATGCGATAGGTAAGTCACAGGGATTTATTTAGTCTAATAGCCTTTATTTTGACGGTTGGACTAGATGATCTCAGAGGTCTTTTCCAACCTTAACAATTCTATGATTCTATGATTTTGCTTCAATCCAGGCACTTGGCTTGTTAACTGGACTGCTTTACATCAGTGTGGTCTACAGTTAAGCTCTATTTGCTGATCCAGGGAGGAAATGGTGTACCTTTTACCAGAAGAGTAGCACTGAGAAACCTCCAGTATGGGTAAAATTATGTCTGGCATTTCATTGTAGCCTGCTCATCGCACTTAAATCAAGCGATAGGCACCACTAGGTTTGCCTCTGTGCTTCGCAGAGGATGAAGATGTGAGTTTTCCAAAGCTTTTGCACCAGCTCTTGCCACAAAGGCTGCTCAGTTTGTTTCTGAACAAGTGACTTTTTGTCAAACATTGAGAAGATGCCTCACTTGGGATGTTTTTAGGGAGAACCAAAATGTAGGTATGCTCTGTAACTGGTACACAAGGCAAATGTCTGAGGGATGGGACATCAACTTTGAGCCCCAGACCTTCATCTGCTTCCCAAGCATCTACCACGGAGATGAGGGAAACAGCAAAAATAAAAGCAAAACAAAACCAAACCATACTCTCAGTAGCAGAAGAAAAGAAACTTCAGTGGAGAAGGGTCCCCAGCCACCCAGATGAAAAGCTGTTTTTTTACTTTTAAAACCAGACGTCTTGACAAGACCGGAAAGGCTTTGCTTGTTATCTAGTGCAGAATGAAAGGGAGTATTGAAGGCCCAGATAATGGCCTCAGACAGACACTGGCATTCTTCAGCCAGCGCTGTTAGCTCTCTACTGTGCTGTTACAAAAAGCACGTCCAGAAATATGTACGTAGGCGCTGCTCCTCATTCCAACACAACCTGAGGATAATAGAGGATAAAATCAGAAAACGGCTTTCTGCAAGATATTTTTCTTTTTTGGGAATAGACTGCAACAATGCTTTAAAGAGCATGAACAGATTTCAGAGGCGATCGGGGGGAAAAAACAAGTCACCACAAAAACAGACTAGAGTCCACAGTGTGCTGCTCAGAGGGGAGCTGAGGAGGTATAGGGGATTTTCTCATTACCATGTGGTATTTGTGGAGTGGTAATGGACTTTAAACATAGTGTTAAAAAGTACTGTTGCTCCACAGGTATTCCTGACATTCTAAGGATTTGGCTGGGAAAGTGACAGTGAAATCGTATACGAGATAAATTTGGAAGTAACTTTTAGCAACAGGCAAAAAACAGTATCCTGAGGAAAAGGAAAAAAAAAAAAAAAGGTGACATCATCTGCACTAGTATTGGAGTTTTACAACAAACTAATTAATGAGGCCTTTAAGGAAACAGATGTGGATTAGGAAAACGGACTACACATTTCCCTAAGCTACTCGGCACACATTTCCCTAAGCTACTCGGCGTGTGAAGGAATGGGACCAGCTGGTCAAAATTACTCTGGATAAAATAACACCGCCTTTATGCAAAAAGGATCCAGGTCAGGGCATTACATTTTCAAAACTCAAGACCGAAAAGCAACTGAAAAGATACAGACTAAGACTGTTAAAAACTAGACTACATTAAAAGGACAGAGACTGAACAACTTGCAAGCCCCCTGCAGAAGTCACATCCTGACATCACAGTTAACCAAACCTCATGATAAATGGGAAGGAACACAAACAATTGAAGTCCCTCAAATCCTGCTTTTGTTGATAAGCTCTAATACAACAAGCTTACACCCACTGCTAAACACTGCTCATCTAATTTACCTGCTCTGCCCCGGTGAACAGGTATTTACATGAAGTCTCGGCCCAGTGACATGCCGGCACACGCATTGGGCCAGGAATCCAGAGCTCCTCCCAGGCAGTGGAGTGCGAGACCCCACTTCTCTTGCTGACACAGCGGGGCTTCAAGCTCTGAGCCATTAGCTAAGGAAGAAGGGGCACAGTGCTTTCAGTTTAAATATATTATGCTTTGCTGTGTCTTACGCTTTCCTTACAAGGCAGAGGGAGGGGACTCCGTTCAAAGTTTCCAAAATAACATGGAGGCGATGTTGCTGTGCGTCACAGCAGTGTCTCCGCAGCAAGAAATTGTGTCTTGCATGACCCATGGTATAGCACAAGGATGTGTGAAATGGCTTGAGTGTTCCAAGTCTGATACTAGCGAGTAGTGCAGGCCATAGGAAACCTGCTGTGAAGCTAACCATACTGCCTGCTGGAGATGGTCCTGTTATAAGTTATGGCTGGAACCACATGAGGGCATTGCCCGGGGAACCGCTAACATCCAAGGGCCAGAATCTTGCCAGGAGGTACGTTCACATCCTCAGCCTAGTCTAAACACAAACAACCTAGTCTTGTCAAGCAATGTTTCGCTCACTGACCCTGCTCCTGTTTCAGGAACCAGTGCAGTCACAGCATCCCAGTGTGGTTTTCCTCATCCGGCATGCAATGAAGGGGCTTTGAAACTCTGCAAGGCAGCATTTGCATTTTTTAGTGCTCTCCTTGCCTGGTTACCCTCTGATCTGCTCGAGTGGGCAATCGCAGACTTCTGCAAGGTCACTTCTGCCTCAAGGTCTCTCCTTCAAGATTTGCTTAGCACAAACTCATTTGTATTTGGAATGGTTGTTCTAGAATAGAGATACATCTTTCTTTTGAGCATTTCACCTTTTTCTTCTGATTCTTTAAAAAAAAATAAATAAACTGAGGACCAACTCCTTGCCCTTTAACTTCCGAGCTCGGTCTGAAAATTCAGTAGAAATTTTATTTTCTGAATTCTTTATAGGATCAATGGAGAGCTCACGTATGTTTTACAATTAAGAAGTTATATTTGGGGTGTAAGAAATGTTTGTTTCTCTTTCTTCTCAGTGAAGACTTTTGTGTCTCCATTAGTAGCAAATTTACTAGATCAACCCCTCTTAACAGTAGATGCTGTAGGTCGAAGTTCCGAATAGACGGGTTTGTTGCTCCTGGGAACACTTCTTAACCTTACATCATATTATCATCGTGAAACAAGTATTTAAATATTCAGGAACTGAGTTAATGTGTGCTGGCATTTCTAAACATATTAGTAGAATTTAAAGCCAGACACAGCATTTTGATCTAGTTAAGGAAGAGTGAAACTACCAATGACCATCACATTTCTGTGATTTCTGAAGCCTAAGGCCTCCCCCCTCCTCTTTTTTTTTTTTTTTTTTCCTTTCATTCTGTTATTAGCAATTAAGAAGAGAAAGTTGAGTTGATCTATGGTCAGGTCATCATGCATACAAGAACATTACACTGACTGCAATTTCTCTTTCATTCATCATTAGGAAGCAGACTCATATGCTAAGTCTGAGCGCACTTCATCATGTTACACTGTTTGTCTTAAGAATACAAAGAGGGTGCTGTGACCAGAAGAAAGCCCTTCCCTTGAGGGCACATCACTCTGCACGAGTGTGTCTCTCTCTCAAAAAATTCTCTGAGCATACTTACATTCGACACTTTTGCGGCCCTCCATGAAAATGTGAAAGACCAGTGAATTACTTCTGCTGAGACTTATGCCTGAAAGCAAACCACGATCGGCATGTCCTGGCTCTGCTTGGATCCTCCCCTCACAAGTTGCAGTCTTGTATTGTCCCCCGGCAACAGCAGTAGGAAAACAGCTCTTAAAAATTACACGCAACTGAGGCAATCTCTAATAACTGTAAACACATTATTATAAGGTTTACTTGTCCAACATGCCAGTCTCATACCTCCTAATGGTATCTCAACAAAGTCTCATTCTTCTCTGCAGATGACCAGACCTTATTATGGGCTCTACAAAAACCATCGGTTTCCATGTATCAGTGACTCACCACATCAACCCCTCCTGCATATCCTCTTCCTCCAGCACAGCACAATCACAATCAGAACTATGACGACAATTAAAATCCCCACAGTAATCATCAGCCAAAGCAATGAGGATCCCTCTTCTGTGAAAACAGAACAACAAAAAATACACCAAACTAAGCCAGTTTATATAGGAAAAAGAGCAAAAAGAGCCAAGAGGATGTCTGATGAATGGCAATGGTTCCTCACTGAGATTATGAAAGTTATTGCTAAGCTACATGAAATTAGCAATTGCTCAAAGGAGAGAGTGAACGTGTGTGTCTTCAAAGACAAACCTACTTGCCCACAGAAAATGCTTTGTGAAGAAAAGATGTGCTCATGTTCATCCATGACAAAGAAAACTGTCATTCCCACACCTGATATGGCAGTTGGCATGTGTACATAAGCGGAACCTTACACAAGTCTTGACACTTTCAGAAGAGTTTTTTTGTTCACCCAGAATTTGAGTTTTTTGTTTGTAAAATAAGAGTTATTCCTTTTACTGTTAAACACTTATCACTGTCACAAAGGCTTAATTAACTTTCAGAAAAGAAGATGGGCTACGTTTTGATGCCTGGAAGTAGCTCTACCCAACATCTGAGCATAAATGTCCCTCCCTGGTTAGACATTAGTCACTTCATTTAACTGCCATTAATCAAAATGATAATTCAAAGGCTCATTTCAATGCTCACTGATTTGTGGAATAATTGCTGGAGGTGACTTAGAAATTAAACTTATATTCACATGTATAGGGAAGGTACAGCATTGAAGAAGCTTCCAGAATGGAGTGAGGCTGACATGCACAGGATCCATTCCACGGTCTTTCCCTAGGCAACCTTAGATGTTGGCAACACCAGGGCAGCTTCGTGTGCTGGCTCTAAGAGGAACTGTCCAGAGGGTGGAGCGGTGTGAAGACTCCGCGGAACAATATGGGAACTTGAAGGTCCGATACCCTGCACATTTGATAACCCGGGCCAACAGTCTGTCATGATTTTGACAAATGCTGTCCTTTTGGTGAACTTTGCTCATTATAATATCATTAGAATACCAAAACACAGCTCCATCCCAAAAGCTACCTGCCTCTAAGGTGCGACTACCCCACCACTGAGCTTGCGCTTTGAATTTTTCTAGTCTATACCTTTAAAAGCAAAGCGAGAAAATGTTATACCAATCACAACAAAGATATGCACGACTAGTCACTCAAGCTCCACCTGAAAGGTGAAAAAATAGTATAAAATAGCTTAAGAGAGAGCGAGCAAGCGTTGGGGAAGACACCATTGCGTAACACACTGACTGCTGGGATCAGTCGACGGGCTGAGCCTCTCTTCTTCCCCCCTCAGGACTCCTTTGGGTAAGATTCAAACACTTGGCTATACCAAGTGTCTCCCCAGGAAACTTAGAAACCTCTACAGAGTTGTTTTATATTTAACACGTTTGTAGCCAGGCTGTATTACTCATACCTTTGGTATTTATATGTGCTTGGCAGACAGTGAATTTATCACCAGTAATCCAAAGAACCTGTGTCTGCCGCTTTAATAAACTGCACCATTTATTAATCTAGCCACGATAGTTCTCATTGAACGCGGCTAGACTGAGGGTGTATTGTGTTATGAGTGCATCCAGAATCATGATAATTCAGCACACTGAATGCAACCAGACTTGTAACGACCAGTTATTTTAAAGGTGTATTGCATTGTGAGTGCATCCGTAATCGTGATAGTTCAGTACGCTGAACGCGACCGGACTCACAACGACGCGTTGGGCACCTGCCCAGTTACTTTAACCTTTTAACGCAGCTGAAGAAATAATATATCCTTTAGACATAAACCATTGACCAAGTCTGGGACTAGGATTGGATCTAGCTGCACCTAGACTCCTCTCTGAGAAGGAGTTTAGTAAGCAAGGGGATCCTTTTCCAAGCCTCATGACTCAACAGGAGGGTCTCCCTGAACTTTGTTATTAATAAACTGGATTTTTACTGCTCTCTTACAAGTGAAGTGCACTCCCGCTCTTCCTGCGACAGTGATGCGAGCTGGAAAATTTTCTGGATTAAAATTTATTTGAACCAAGCCAAAATTATCATGTCTCTTAAAGCTAGGTTGAACTGCTCATCTGAATCTCTCTTTCTCTAAAATACAAAAAATTGTCAAAACAATAAGCTATTAGCTCATTTTTCATTCTCCTAGCAAAGAATAACAACAGTCTTCGTTTCCTGCTTTCCGAGATACACATTTCCTTTTTAAAAGGCCAAAAAAAAAGAATATTGCATTTGAGACAAGACAAAAAGGTTTATTAAGCTTTTTCAATTAGTGTCACTCAGAATTAAGAACTGATTTGGTTTTGAACTTTTAGACAGAAGATATTGCAAGTCTCTTACTCTTTACTTCTATTCCTACAACAATCACTTCTTGAGCACATAATTTGGGAATTAACCCACAATCCCAAGCTGCTTTTCCTGTCTTCCTAATTTCCAAGGGGTCTTCCTTTTAAGGCTCTGGGTTTGGAGACACACAAATTCTAAATCACCTAAGTCATCGCTCCTGTGCGAACCGAGAATGGCACTTCAGCTTTTGGTGTTTCTACTCCTCACATACAGAACTGGGATGAAAGTCTTTCCAGCAGAACAGAATGTTGGAAGAAGAAATAAATTAGCACTACAAGGTATTCAGATGTTATAGTGATGTATTTAAGATTTCCCCATAAAACCGACGTAAGTATCTTCACCTGGTAGCCTTTCTGTCTGCCTGAAAACACTATTCCTCCCTGACCATTACTGCTACGCACATGTGTCTTCACAAAATTGTCAGAGAAACTAAAACATAATAGACAGGTTAACTGTACCAAAACATGTAGTAAGTTTAACTGAAACGTTTGGTGAATTGTTGCTCAGAGATAGTTTGTTATTAATTTCAAAACTTCCACTTCAGTGTTCATTAAGCAACCCACAGTGTTTTTACTTCATCTAGCTAGATACCAGGTGACAAATATTTATATCTATCTTTAGACTGCCGAAGAAACTATGAAGGCCAGCGTGAAAACTGAAGTTGGACTTGCTGCAAAAGACATTGTGCCTCCAAAACCCAAGCTCCCTAGCTGACTGGTTTGGCTTTTTTCCTTCTTGGAGAGGTCCCCAATGCATTATCATCTCAAAGATGGCAACGAACGCAAAGGAGGATTTCCTTTCTTCTTATTTGGCACATACGCATTTCGCTCCCTCCTCTTCCCAGCAGATTCCTATCCGAACATGCTATGGCAAAACACAGAGGCCAAGAGAATGCTACCAAGTAGCTTGTATCATTCACCTACCTCCTTTCAATTTCACAGGCAATTCCATTTTTTCATTACTGTTGCTTACTCTGCAGGTCAAGTCCTGCGCACCGATGCTCTGAGTGTTGTAGATCTCCAGTTTATTGGTGATGGACACCATCCCGTTGGTGTGCCTGACCGTCTCCTGGGTAGGAGTAGAATTGAACAAGTTGTTCCAGGTGATGGTGGGCTCAGGGAGGCCAACAGCATGACAGATGGCTATCAAATGACCGTCGGAAACATTGTAACTGACAGATGCATTAAGACCTTCCAACACACAAACGAGACAAGCCATCACCACAATGAGCACCTGGTCATAAGCAGCAATAGCAGTTTACCATTATCAGTTGGAGCAAAGCTTACTGGATTCTCACTCAGCCCATGGCACAGGAATGCAAGAAGAGTTCATTGGGTCAGGTCCCCCCTGTGATTCAATACTCCTTCCCTTATACTGAAGTTAGGTACCCCAAAGGTTTCACTCAACCTGAAATCCTAGGTCTCAAAATAATCTGTTAAAGTAAAACCATCTCTTGGTCCATGCTGTTCTTCTGTCTGCTAATTCCCTATCAATGGTAGGGTTCGGCACAGCAGCTCACAGCACTGCGCTTGTACCTGGCACCAAGAGGAAACTGCAACAGGCAATGCTGGTTTGCCCAAGTTCCAACTGGGATTGCTCGTGGGCTTGTAAATAAAGATCCCACTCCCTGCTTTTTAGCTGCTACTCACAGAATAACAACCAAGGTGGTTGTTATTTGGCCTAGAGCCAAAACCCCCACAACAGGCTTGAACATGATCCCACAGAGTCTCGCTCACAGCAGTAACACTCTGTTTCTACCCCATGTTCCACCAAGGGATGCTCCTACCACTGCAGTTCCTGAGTCCACTCAAGGAAATGCTGTGGGTAAGAAAACACCTCTTTTTCCACCACAGACATATCCCTACAGAGAACCTCACCAAAGACACTCAGGCAGGTACGTCCTGAGAAGGAGCCGAGAGGGAAAGCATTGAAGAGACACGTGTAACACCCCGAATCATCCATTCTAGTGTCCCAAAAAGTGATGCTTGTCTCATTGAGTAGCAGACTCGTGAAATTCATTCGGTCTTGATAGGGCTCGTGAATCTTTAATCCTTTGGCGGTACTGTACGTAGCTATATTATCGTGTGATTTTTCAGAGTCCTTTTGCCACGTCACTTGCAGAACATCCCTGGGTTCTGTCAGGGCACAGCCGAGAGTCACATTGTCACCCACCTTCACGTTTCTGCGGTCGGTCTGCGGAACAACTGCAATGACAGGAAATAGTGAAGTGGGTCGATATCACACATATTCAGGAGCCTTATGCTGATTCTAAGGCCTGGATTACCCACGGACACAACAATTCCATTAATTACATGCTGTTTCTATGGTTTTCCCCCACCAAAAAGTCCTTCTCCTGCATCCTCCTAGAAATCAATAAAGTTATGTTGATTTACATTGGCTGAGGCACTGGCTTATTTCTAAACTGTATGAAAGAAAAAGACATACCCCATTTCTGTACCCATCCCTGCAGACTTCCCACTTCAGTTTCATTAAGTCAGCTCATGGCTTCCCCTCCTCAGCAAAGACTCAATTTTTGTTTCCTAAAAGCTAGAGGAAGATTGACTATACAAGGGAAGTGCACACCAAGCCATTCTCAAAAGAGCTGAGCAGCAAAATGGGCTAAAGAGAATTTCTGGACAGTGGAGCTTCACAGCGTGCGGTGCATTTGAGAGGGAGGGAAAGAAAAAGAGAGGTTTGTTCCCGAGGGGAGATTCCACTATGGGAAGTTGTGAACTAGGGTGAACGACGGTGTCCAGTGTCACTGTAGATATAGGATGCTGCACCTCCCTCCCATCTCCAAACGCTGCACCAGGAGGTCTTGTGTCACATCTGCCAGCTCCATGTCTATGCTTCAGCTATCTAATGTACGTCAGATGGCACCAGCAACGTGCATTTCGCCTATTTTTGCCTCTTACTCTGACTGTTGAAGGCTCAGGAATCAGAAACCAGTTCCCCAACCATTTTTAGGCAGATTTCAGGAAATTCAGCTTACCCTTTGCCTTTGCAAGCCCAGCAGAAAGCAGACACAAAACCAGAGCTCGGAAAGACATTTTGGAAGGGAAAATCTGCTTCACCTGAAGAAAGATAAGGAGAGACGTGTGACTCAGTAACAGATCATCTTCTGGTGATAGCACTTATGGGGCACAAAGGTTAACGGTAGCTTTGTCATCTGAGAAAAACATAGTTCTGGGGGCAGACAGAGACTTTTGACACGTCTCAGTGCCCAACACAGAAAGTGCTCTGGTCAAGGTGGGGAAAAAAAAATGACATGTGGGAGTGAGAAAGGCGTTAATCCACCAGAAGCGTGACATACTGGTTGTGTAGGGAGCTGGGGCACTAGGAGAGAGATACAGTTAGCTTGTGATATAAATTGAAAGCAACTTCTCAGGAGGACTTCAGGACTCCCCGTCTGTCAAAAATTGCATGAATTGGGGAAGTTTTGGGGCATACTGCACCAGCTACATACAAATATATTTCCAAGGTGGGAAAGGGGCAAAAATAAAGTTGCATTGGTGCTTTCCCTAGTGAACACTTTCTGATCTGCTTCCTGTTCCCTCACAATCGGTTAATATTGCCACAGTACAACTGAATTGTGGACCTGCCTGGAACTAAAGCTAGTGACACATTTAAGTGGAAATACTATTTTGCGTAAAATACCTCTGTAACGCACATCACCTACACCTGAGGGTTTTTTGCCAACATCTGCAAAACTAGCTGATGCTTCTTCAGAGTGTCTTCTGTCAAGAACACACGCAAAGCCCAGCTTTTAAAAGATTTTCACAACATGCAAAAAATAGATGAGAGAATCAACCGTAAAGCATTGTCTACGTTATCACACAGCTTACAAAAGGAAGACTGATGAATAAATAAATGGATTAGAGGGAGGGAAAAAAAAAATCTACATAAGAAACACTTTCCAGCAAACTTGTGCACACAACAATCAGTGGCCTGCCTTTAAATTTTAAGCACGCTGTGCTAAAACAACTCCTGAAGCAATTCCGCAGCTGCCAAGCATGTGTACAGACCAAGTTCTTACACGTAAAAGAAAGAAACAAGAAACCATCAGCAACAAGCCCAACAAATAATGAATCTGCCAGACAATACAGCGTAGTCAGATACTTGAGGATGGCTCTAAGAAACTCAGGTAGCTATTCCTAAAAACGTGCAGAAATCAAGGGCCAGCACAGCAAGCCAGAGAGAAATTTCGAGTTACAGAAGCGTTTATAAACCAGTGAAAGATGTGCAACACCTGCAGGAAAGCACAGGTTTCAGTAACAACCTTCTGTCCCGCTGCTTTAATACCCGCCAAAGTCCTTAACACACCGTCGCTCATACCTGCTGTAGCTACAAGGTTCATACAGCGAGGAACCAGGCTATCATGTAGCTACAGCAGTCACACACACACACACAAAAAGTCCCTTTAATTCCCGAGCCCAATCTAGCGTATTACAGAGGAAAATAAAGCGGGGGG
>VZTL01024514.1:3587-51892 GCA_013400535.1 Scopus umbretta | reverse complement strand
ACCGGACTCAAAATAGAAATCTGGGCACCTGCCCAGTTACTTTAACCTTGTAACGCAGCAGAGGAAAAAATATATCCTTAGACATAAACCGTTGACCAAGTCTGAGACTAGGACTGGATCTAGCCGCACCTAGACTCCTCTCTGAGAAGGAGTTTAGAAAGCAAGGGGATCCTTTCCGAACCTCGTGACTCAACGGGAGGGTCTCCCTGAGCGTTATCGATTTGTACTTCTCTCCTGCGAGAGGAGTGCACTCCCGCTCTTCCTGCGACAGGGGGGAGGGGGTTGATGGTTGGACTAGATGATCTGAGGTCTTTTCCAACCTTAACAATTCTATGATTCTATGATTCTATTTGCATTACCTTATTTTGATCAACAACGTACTCGTCCTTCGGCGTGTGCAGGCTCACAGCTTTCTCACTTAAGCCTTGGTGTAAGCCTTTCTCCTTTGCAGGTGTTCTGGGTGCAATACAACATGTCAGTCTGAAAAAAAAAAAAATCTAGTCACATAATGCTTAGAAATGTCCTGGTGATTAGAATGAGTCTTGCTGTTTCAAAGATGCTGTTATCACCTGGATAAGTTTCCAGGATGGGTATATAAAAACACCAACAGGAAACAGAGAGGCAAATTGGAAGGTGAACACAGGCAAGCCATGTCATTTGCAAGAAAATGGAAATTATTCTTACTTTTTTGTTTTTCTGTTGATTAGTTTCAGGACACAACATATCAAGATTAAGAACATCACAGCTATTAAGACCGCCATGATGATTACGTTCTTCTGAACACCTACAAAAAGAAACCAGTAAGTTCACACAGAACATAGAGGGATGTCAGCACGTTTCTCATGTCCTCTTACAGAGGCTGGGACTGAAGTGAAACATTCATCAGTTTGTGCTCATTTGTACTTTGAAGAAGATAAAATAACAGTGTGACAATGTAACAGTGTGGTAGGTGAAGAATTATTTTATTTTTTTAAATAAATACCGACAATGTCTCACCTTTCCCTGGTATTAAGGGAACAGAAACCCAACATTTTTACTCCTGATCTATTTGTGTTTCTCTTTTTGTATGAAGAAGTTTTATCATGAGGAAAGGCTCCCATCCTTCCCAAGACATATCCTCCTGCAAGGTCTTCCATGTGAAATATTGCTCCCCAGCATTCAACAGCCAGGGGCCGGCTCTGCTGGTACCTTCCAGCTGTGGATACTGCTGGAGAGCTGATGGCATCTGCTCTGAATCAGTGATTAGGTAGAAATATAAACATACAGGGACATATATACATATGTACACACAAATCTACATATTTATTAGATACATATACATGCACACACCTGCCACACGACACAAAGGTGTGTGTGCATGCATATATCTAATAAATATGCAGATCTATGTGTACATATGTATGCGTGTACATATGTGTGTACACAGGGAGGAGTCTACTGAACATTTCAAATCATGAAACCTTCATCTAGCATGAGGTCTGAACTCCCAGAAAAATGTCTAGAGTCATAGAATCATAGAATCATAGAATTATTAAGGTTGGAAAAGACCTCTGAGATAATCTAGTCCAACCATCAACCCAAAACACCAAGTCTACTAAACCATGTCCTGGAGTGTCACATCCACATGTTTTTTGAACACCTCCAGGAATGAGGACTCCACCACCTCCCTGGGCAGTCTGTTCCAATGTCCTATGTAAGTACAAGCTACACTCCCACAATTGCACATCCTTTCCTAAGTGCCCCCCACTATATGCTGCACCACTCCATATAAACACAGCCTACCTTCCTTTCCTTTTTCCAGGTAAACTGCTTTCATTTTCCTTCCCTGTGGGTGGTCAAGGAGGCAGGTCAGGGCATGGAGGTGGTTGGCAGAGAAGGTAAGTTTGTTTGCCACTGTTACTGTTCCATTTGCGTTTTGGATGTGGTCTATTTCAGGGGACTCATCCAGCTCTCTGTCATCCAGCCAGGTGATTTTGGGGGCAGGTTTTCCTGTTGCTGAGCAAACTGTGGTGAGGAGACCCTCGGTGCGTAGGTGGAAATCATATTCCACTGTTAGCTCAGAAATTGCTGAGAGTGAAAAGAGAAGGTACTTTTTACTCCCTGTGGTGAGTTTACAGTCAAAGCTGAAAAGGTCACCTCTCTGTATGGGGGTTCTTATTGAAAAACAGCTCCTGGTTTATTTACCTTCACCTCCTCTGAGGAAAGGTGTGGCAACTCTGGAAACTGAGGAGATGCTGGTGCAAGGAAAGTATCCATGCAGTGGAAGGGATAATGCCTTACCCACCTCCTGACTATATCAGACCTGTGCTGAGTGCCAGAAACTGAGAAGGTGTTAGTGGAAAACTTACTTTGGATGTTGAGGCATATATCTTTGCTGAAAGAGCCATGAGGGAACACGTTGAAAATGCATCTGTAATAGGACTCATCCTCGAATGTGAGATTTTGGAGTGTGATTGCTGAGGCCTTCACGTTTGCTCTAGTGAAACGCACTTTCTTCTGAAATGACTCTATCAGCCTCAGCCCATGGTTTGGGCTGTAGGTGGCTATGTTCTGGAAGGAAGACCCGTTTCTCTTTTGCCAGGTGACTTGCAAAACATCCATCGAGAGCGAGAAGTTGCAATAGAGATTTGCCTCTCCACCATGGGCTGCTGCAATAACGCTATCAGATTTCACAGCTTCCTTCAAACCTAGGGACAAAGCAAACCCCAAAATCAGAGCAAGAAGAAAAGCAATTCACTTGGGGAAGGCTATAGTGCCTCGACGCATCCAGTCACAGTGTTCCCATCTTGCAGAGCACTTGAGCAAGGAACTCCACCACGAAACCGTGTGGCACACTGGGAGACCTCAGACACTTTGCTCTCATGGGTGGCCATCGCATCATTAGCCTATGCTGTACCTTTCCCGTGGTGAGGAAGAAGGCAGCATGGGAACAGCGGGCAGGCAGGCTCCTTAGCAAGCACAGCAAACTCAAGCCCCAGGCTCATCTCCCTCCTGCTTCACAGCACATTACTCTTAGCTTGCCTTTGTCCCTGGGAGCTCAGAGGCATCCTCTACAGACCTGACACACAGCAACCACCCAGCAAAAGCAGCTCTCGCTCCTGAGAGCATCCCCGCTCCCATCTTGCCAGCACATGCAGAGGTGCAGAGAGATATCCCCCTGCCCCAGCCTCTCCCAACAGAAGCGTGCACTGCCCAGACAAATGTGTTGGAAATGCAAACCTGCTCCATCCCTTCTGCTTAGGAGGAGCTTAGCAACATTTACAAAGAAAGGGAATACATGGGCTGAATATACAGCTTCAGTGAAAAGACAACCTGCCCTGTGCCCTCTCTGACCTGCATTTCCCGATTTTGCTGCTGACCAACCCCCAGATTACTAGCTACTGTTCCAGTTACTGTTCCAATTAGTATTTTTCAGTAAGGATGGCACCTGGGTTTCTCTTCTTGCCGAGAAAGGCTGGTACTGCTCTGGAGTTAACCTTGTGTGAGGAAAGGGCTCTCCACTCACCCATCGCTAGCTTCTCCAGCTGGCAGCCTCCACAGAGCAGCAGCAGGCAGACTTCAACCCAGCAAAGCAGGGGGAAGAGCATCGCGGGACAGAGCAATGGCCCAGGAAAGCTCACCCCTTTTCCTTGCATCCCTCAGAGGGTGGCTCACCTGCTCAGAAAGACGGTTAGAAGGCTTCGCGCCTTTTTTTCAAAGCATTCCCCTGGAAGCCAATCAGCAGAGCTGTGGTGGCAAGGTTGGCATGGACCAGCCAACCAGGCAGGAACAGTCCCCTCATTTCCTCCCGGGAGACTGGGCAATCATTAATCACGGCAAACCAACTGTACCGGTTGCCAGAGCTGGAAATAAATAGCACCACTTTTTTTTTTTTTTTTTTAATCCCAGCAGCAAAGCTTGGTGCTGCCCCTTGTTAGCCCCATGCTGCTGAGCTCTGCTACGAATGCCATCAGAAGTACTTGCACATCACACAAGGTGTAAATGTGAGATCTTCCTGGTGGGCACAGGTGGTGGCTGGTGGAGAGGGAAGAAACGAGGGGCCACAAGCCCCGGCAGCCCCTGCTCCCTTTCTCTTTGGCAGGGAAGGGAGGGTGGGCAGGGAGGCACTGCCCGAGGATCACCCCCTCTGCAGCTTGCTGAGCACCATGCTGGGCACTGATCCCGGGCTCCTTGTGGAGGTTGCTTTCCTCCCCTGGACCTGGCACAGAGGACTCGCAAGCAAGAACAAGAGATGATTCTCCACCAGGAGGGCAGTGTCAAGGCACCTGCTACTGCTTTGCCTCAACTTGCAAGCACACCAAAACCACAAACTGGATTATGAAAGGAGTCTCTGCAGAGGGCAGGTTTGGCTGAAGTCTCCCTGCCCCAAATGTGTTTGCATTTCGTGTAATTCCAGAAAGGGAGAGCCAGGGGTGTGATAGTGCTCCTGGGCTCAGGGGCAAGGTCTTGTGCTCAAGTGTTTCACTCTAAAACCACACAGCACAGCTCCTGGCCACATGGTAATCCAGTGGTGAGAATAAACACCATGTGAAGTTTCTAGTGTATTTACAGAAGGATACCCACTATACGCTACAATTTTTCTGGGTTTTTGTGTAAGAAAGGGGGAAGGCTATCTTACAGGAAAATATGAGAAGCAAATACCATACACTTTCTGTCTGTGTCCATTTCTGCTATTTATGAATTTGACTCTTCCCTCCATCAGGAAGGGGCAGCGTAATGTTTTAGATTTCTTGCAGGTTTCCATGGATTTACATTTTTTTTTCTACCCTGAACCTTGTAGAGTAATTCATAAAAAGGTGAGATGGACTCCAGAACATCCCTCCTTGCACCTCCATTAAGGGAAGAAGCTCCATCCAGCCTCTCATTGGGCCTCACAGCACCAGCTTGCACCGCAGGCAACGGGCAGAGAAGTGAAACCAGCGTGCACCACCATGTCAGAGCCTTTCGGCAGGGTCCCTTGGGGACTTTCAGTTTCTCTCCCCTTCCCTGGCTCTATCATCTCTCTCCTCCAATGCTGGCTCCCATCTCAGTCTCCTCTTTCCCAGACTTCTGCTCTGGGCAGAAAGAGCTGCCTTACTCCAGGGGAGCAGCCAGGCGGGAGCATTTGGGACCCACCTCTCTGTGACTTGGAGCGAGGCCCTGGGGGCCTGATGAGTGATGCTCCACAGCAAACTCCATGGCACATAGTAGAGAAAGCCAGGGCAACTCACTTATATCCTCTTTCCCAGGGTCAGCATTGCCACCCAAATTCAGGCGCTTTATTGACAAACCAAAAAACCTCAACAAAAACAAGCACCAGAGATTCTTGCAGAAGGAACTTGAGGCAAGAAAGGGAGGGCAAGGACAAGAGAGGATGCAGCTAATGCTATGGAGGTCACACAGGTTAGGAGGGCCAAGGAGCAAGTGGAGGTGGATATGCTCAATGCACATCTGCAGCTGCATGTGGGACGCAAGCTCGCTGCCCCAAGCAAACACGCCATCCTAGGTAACGCTAAGCAGCTGACACAAATATCACTGCAACGTGGCTCTTGCACCCAAAATATGGTAGACAGAGCAGAGCAGATCTGCTCCTCTCTCCCAGAGCCCAGCTGGAGATGGGAAAGCAGGCCCAGGTGCAGCTACCAGTAGGTGGTCACACAAAGAAAGAGTTTTGTGGAGGTGTATCTTCAGTTTCTTTCCTATGTGAGAGGGGAGGTTGGTGCAGTCATCTTAAATTGTGCCCATTGCCCTTCTAGAAACTCTTCATTATCGAGGCGGAAAGATAGGCTTGGGTATTTTTATTACGGCAACAACCTTTACGCTCTGAATCTCATCACTTTTCTACGCGGGCAGGGATCCTACCAACCAACTGCGTGCTCTGGGACAAAACATGCCCCCACCTGCTCGCATACAAAATAACAAAATACAAAAATGGCACTTGTACCTCTAAAAGGTCCTGGTAACAGGTCACATTATTGAAACAGAATCTGTTCAACTTCTTACATTGTTTCCCACATCCCTCCTCCCCAACTTTTACTCTGTTTTATGTAGTTCCTGAACTATGTACACAAAAAGAAACTGGCTGGTTTTCTCTTTTCAGGCATTTATGAAAGGTCCTGGAAGATGCAGTTGTTTGTTTAAAAAGAACTGTCCTGGAGGACTGCTTGTCCAAGCCAGACCTCAATGCTTTCAACTTTTCAGATAAGGCAGCATGTTTGGACTGTAAGTACTGGAGAGTATGATCTTAATTAATTAATTCTTATTTTATGAAGGAAAAAAAAAATAAAGTTTGCAGAACTGCCCTAGGATTAAATTAAAAAGATGATTTTCTGGAGGCCACTCTCTTTTTCAGCCTTCAGTTTTGCTATTTACACCGATGCCAAAGAGGAGAATTACTAGTGAAGAGAAAGACTGTTCACCAGCTACTTTATAGTACTGGATTTTCTCCCCCTTTCTGTTGATCCATGTTTCTTGTTCTCAGTTCGGCTGGAGACCAAGAGGCACCCTGCTCCTGGTCACAGCCTGTAGCAAAAGGGTGAGGAGGAAAGGAAATGTTGGCTCACTCCTGACTGCAAGCCCAGACACACTAGCTGCTGAGCCAAGAGGGGCAGGTATCAGCCCAGCAAAGCCATGCAGACACTGAGACACTAAAAGGGTTCACCCCCCGCGTTTCCTGTTGGTAGCATGTTTACTTCAGTTAGAAGTTTATGGGGATTTTATACTTTTGACCAGAAACCTACCGAGGAATGTGGAGTGTGATACCTAGTGCTACCTCCTTCCCGCAGCATCAGCTCTCAGCTGTGGCCAGCCCTCTCCTTCCCTGGCTGCGCTACCCATAGCCAGTCTCATATCATACACCAGCCAGAACCAACCAAGGGGCAAAATGAGACCATCCATTGCTAATTAACTCAGCAGACTTTGCAAAACAAGACGCTTGCTCATGCACATAAGTGGTACGCTTTCCAAGCACTCTGCAATTTCCTTTTCCCAAGCTGTTGGCACATCTTCTCTGTGGCTTGGTTGTCCACCTGGCCAAACTTCTCAAGCCAATTAGTCTGCTAGTGCCCTGCAGAAGTGAGAGGCCACAGAGAAGTATAGATCTCACACAACACTCTCACTGCTAAGCTAGTCTTGTGAGAAGTGTTTCTCCTGGAAACAGCGAAGTCCTAAACTTGTTTCCTAACAAATTACTAACCTGAAGGATTTTCTGGGGAAATAATTCCCCCATTTGGCTCCACTTAGAGCCCCTTCCCTTGCCTGAGCTCTGCGTACCCTGGTTCCCTCTCCTTCCCTCTTTCCTCCCTATATCTTACTTCCCAGCTCAGCCCCATGGCAGCCCTGGATGAAGAAGGGCAAGGAGCGCCCAGCAGGGGGCAGGACATCCAGGCAAGAGGACAGCATCTTCAAAGGTGTGCTGAGATGGAATAATGTCAGAGAGAGAAAACAGCCTCAAACAGATCAGGAGAGGCAAACTACCTGGCTGGGTCAAGTAACAGCAAAGCGAAGGACAAACTTTCTGTTGTTTGCAGCATAGGTATTGCACTGGTTGATAGTGCATCAACATGTCTGGATCCCACGGACCAGAAAAAGAGCTAAGGAAGAAGAAATGTGCTAAGGGAATGAAGGAAGCTGTAGAGAATCAAGTAGAAGGTCCCCAGACCTTCTTGCTCACCTTTCAGGCAAAACATCTGTCCCACTAACGATGACTGGTGCTGTTTCCTGGTGGCTTCTGGCTTCAGTTTTTCCAAGTAAGCCTCCAAATCCATGTCTGCCAGTTCCACAGCAGAATGATACAGAGTCACAAACCTGAGTCTAGAGGAGTTAAAACTGCATGATGACCACTAGTTCATTCTGCTGGGCCAGCGCTCACTGGAGGGCCTGGTGCATCACCCCCTCTTCAGGCTGGGATGTTATTACCCATGAACGAGGATTCATTCCCTGATGCTTTTGCATCCTAGTCAGAAGTTTTCCACCACAGAGGAGCCTGCAGGGAACTCAGCACTTTTTGTTGGTGATGCAGCAAGGTCTTGGTTTCCCCATGCAGCCTGAGCTAGACCCTGAGGAATGCTTCCTCTTGTCTTGATGTGGTCAGAAATCTTTACAATAAAGATTTTCAGAAAGAAATGTTGAAGTTATATACACAGATAAATGCTGAAGCATTGAGTAGAGAACTGACACCTTGTTTCTATTAATAAAACCTTTCTAGAAAGGAGACAGCCTACATTTAATACCCCTAAAATTAAACTGTTCTGAAGTAGATATGCAAGGATCTTCAGAAAACTATACTAGGATATTCCCCCTTTTCTCCTCTTTGTGTATAGGTTCTGGTACTTAGGGAAAAACCTGTAGCAAATGAAGATATTTCTTTTTACTCCACTGATGGGTGACTAAAAGCCCACCACAATCTCACTTATGAAAATAGCTACATTCCTGTAGAGAAGGAAGGCTCAAGGCAAATTGGTTTCTTTAAGCCTAAAATGTAACCCTGGCTGTTTATGATGAGATGCTGGAAGTTCTGTAATTTATTTGAAGGATAATATCAAATAAAATATTCTGATTGAAAAAAATCTCTAATTTTTAGCCTAAAAGTGTAGGTGTTTTTTTCTGCAAGCTTTTCATTGCATCTTAGTCTTTCATGTACAATTACAAATGCTCTTTTACTAGACAAGCTGCCTTTTCTTCCCTTTTCCTTAGGGTGGTTAAGGACTGCAATTTCTGACAAATTAGGCAACGCAAAACTCTGTTTGTATTGTATCTAGGTCTTAGACTGAGGATTCCCTCAGGCTTCCCAGAAATTTCAAGTGGCTTTTTTTTAAAGCTGAGCAGACTACAACAGAGTCCATCCGCAAACAGCATGGACAAGAGTTCAGTGCTCCTTTCCCACACAGATTTATATGAGCAAAGATAAAAGCAGCGGAGATACGAGAAGGTCCTTTGTATGGCTTCCAAAATATGAATAATTTCTGGTATACTGAGAGTGAAAACAAAAGTATGCTTGATTTTTATCTGCTTGGTTCGATAGTGTCATTTATGAAAGGGAAAAATTCACTTAATTGGTGCAATTTTCTTATTTTAGCAGATTTGCAGGGGCTCAGTGCTGAAAACTGAATGAAAACGAACAGGTTATATTTTCTTCCATGTCTGACTTCATAAGAAAATTTACTGGTGTAGTATTTAGTAGATGAATAATTCCTCCAGGGTCACAAAATGAAGAAATTATGAATGATGCTTTCAATCTTCTATCACCCAAACAAAGTTCCTCTTCACTGTGTGGATTTAGTTCCATGCCTCTGCCAGCAGTGGTTTCAGATAAAGAATATTTTTCCTATTTCAGCCAGTGACTCGTAAAACATCTAAGGGCAGCATTTCAGCTACATTTCAAAGTCACATCTTCAGCCAGAGCTGCTGGGGTGATTCCTTTACACCTTACTGCTCTCTTAGAACTGGGAACCTGCTACCCAAGTAGAGAAAAATACCAACACAGCACATCTCTGAAACAGCTTGGCATGCCAAAACAGGAAGCTGGACATTTTATACAGCCTGAGGACCCTTTATTATATACCAATATATAATAAATATAAAATACAGAGTTTAAAAGAACACTGTCTTAAAGTCCTACATGAGTTAAAAACTTAACCCAAGCTGGCTGATGTCAAGATCAAAGGATCCCAGAGCTAGGAAGTGCAGGCTAAATAATCCCATTTGCTTTGCAGAGAGAAACACATTACCCAGAGCCAGTTTTGCCCAAGTAAGAGACAAGCAGGAGGGTGGCATTCCCACTTGCCCTCTTTCCATCTATTAGGAAAAAATGATGCCCTGCATCAACATCGCTGTTGCCCTGAGCTGGACAAGTTGCAGTGACAGGAGGTGGCTGAAGGCAAAGTTGGGTCAGGCCAACAACTGCCCAGCCACGAGACAGGCAAAAACCTAGGCTTTTTGTGATTTTTTGTTTGGTTGGTTGGTTTTGTTTTTTGTTTGTTTGTTTGTTTTTTGTTGTTGTTTGCTTTTTTTTCTTTGATGGTGGCAATAGTAGCTCAGAACATTCCTGTAGATTAAATTTGAAAATATGCTCTCCTTGAATTTACTTACAATATCAACCTGCTTCATATCACTCATATTGGAGCAGTAAAACAGAGCAGCCCATTCCACTTTAATTTCTTACCAGTCTTATTTTTACTTCTCAAGACCTATTCAAAATTCAGAACATTTCATAGTCTAGATGCTATTTACTAAAAATAAATACTAAGTATCTCTGTAAATCCATCTGGAATATAACCTCCAATGAATTACTGCCAACTTGTTAATGGAGATAAATGGACAAACAAGCACAAGATAATCACAAAGAAACCTCAGAACAGCAGTTAGGATGTTACTCACCCACAGTAAAAACTTCTGATCCCCTCAGTCACGTGCTTGTTTGTTCCCTGAAAGGTGGTTTGTATCTATTTTGTACTCTTTTTTTCCAGCTAACAGCCAGTTAATTATACATAGTCTATATGCTTACATTCATTTCATTGCTACATGAAGCCAAACTCCACAGCACTAGCATACAACATTTTACGGCATTGCATTTTTGTAGCTGGCTTTGTATAGCATGAAGGCAAATACATGTACTGGTTTTAAGTGTTCTGCCTTTGGATGTCATTTGTTGTTCTTATTCCGATACTGTGAAAGACAAATAAATCGAAAACGTCTTCCTTTCTTGTACAGCTTTTTCCTTGTAAGCTACCGTATCCTCCTTTTTCACTCGATCTCTAGTCCTATTGTGCTCATAAGCAGAAACCTACAGAAGCTTTTCATAATTCCACATTCAGCTGAATAGTAAAAGAAATTACAATCCTGCACATAAACAGATGCTTTCATGACTCCAGACCCTCCAGACCCAGGTGATCAGTTTGCAGGAAACAATAATAGGTAATCTCTGCAGTCTTCCTGGGTTTATAAAGTTTCTCACCAGCTTTGTGCCTTTCTCTCTTCCCTCTGAAAATCCTTTTCATTACCCATGTCCAGACTCCCTGTTCCTACGAGACACTCATACCTCTTTTAAAAAAAAGACCCATTAGTTTAAACATTAGTGGAAACCTTTTAAAACTCAAAAGAACCTCTCCAAAAATCCCCTGAAGCACAAGTGTGGACCCTGCTGAGAACCCCACCATGAACCATCAACCCAGGGGAAAAACCTTCTTCTCCCCCAGCCCTGTCCCTCACAAAGGAGCAGGAAATTAAGTTGCAATGGCGGGAAAGCTCGGACAAAATGCGGCTTCCTCCTTTTAAAATTATGGGGCTCAGGAGAAAAAAAATCCCGATTGTGACAGTTGCAGCCAGTTCCCCTTTCCCTGTACTCACCAGCTGTGCTATTACTAAGTGTTAGGGAGACTAAAAAAAAGTTTTATGACAAGGACTGGGTTTATTCATTCTCAGCTCACCCACTCGCTTTCATTTTAGGTTACTGGCTTTTTGAATACAAATTGGCCTGATTCATCCGGGATGCACATCTGAAATAGATGGGTGAGGAAAAACCGGATGACATGCACTTGCTCCGGGAAGCCAGGAGGAGAGGAAACAGCCTGTGCTGACTGTTTTCGTGCTGTCCACAAGACCACACCAGCCAGGTGGGCTTACTTCTCCTTCCCTGGGTCTACAAGAAAAAGTTTCGTGGGCATAGATCCTGCTCAGATGCAAACTGCAGGCTATAAGCAGTGAATTTTAGCAGTAGGTAACACTTACTGCCCTGCACTGGTATATATCTGCCACCCCCTCGCTCCTACCAGCCTCCTGCTTCCCACTGCTCTAACCTGCCACCATACCATGACATACACAAAACCCACCAGGCAGCCTACTGCCTCTCCAACTGCCCTTTTATTCCCCTACTTCCTCCTGCAGGCAGGTGGGATGCCTGGAAACACAAGACAGCTGTGATGGATTAGGGAAATTAAGAAGGGGGCTGTGGAAACCACAGAAGAAGAAGAAGAAGAAGAAAGAGGGGAGAATGAAACATTTATGTGCCCTTTGCTATTGCATTACTTTCTAGGAAAGGCTGATGGAAGAAAGGCTGGTGGAAGTTGGCGTTGGCAACTTCCTCATGCCTGATGACTTCTGACTTGAAAACTGTGGCTCCTGGCACTGGGATTGCAAGTTCAGGCCAGCTGCAGTCTTGGCCTGATCTCTCATGTCCTTTGGGAAACAAGTTCAACACCTGAAGCTCACAGAAACACACAAGGCTGCTCCACAGGTTTTCTGCTCTCTGGCTCCTGGTGGGAATCTCCTTTGATCCACCAGCAACACCTCCCAGGCTAGCACACCTACAAAATGCAGCTCTGCTTCAGACACTCCCCCACCCAGTTTTGAGCTTGCAATGTTAAAATACCAGAAAGAAATAAGCATAACTTTCAAAACCCCAGGAAATACAAAACATAAGTTTCATTAAGCAGATCCCCACAGAGAGTCTGAGTCTCAAATAAATACTTTACAGCTTTTTTCTATAAAACAGAATACTATGGTGTAACAAAATAAATAAATAGCTCTTATCAATTGTCCTTTTTTGTATTTCCCCTGGAGTGAAGTCACAGCAGGTTTGCTTGGAAGAGGTTTCTCGCACGTGGAGGGCAGGCAGCTGCTCAGGTGTCTAGTGGTGTGCTGGGGCTGGGGGGCACCATGGGAGCCTGCCTGCCAGCAGCTCCATACTGCCCGTACTTCTTGGCCTTGGTACAGGCAGGAAGGACCTAACAGAAGAGAGGTTTTTGTGTTTTTTTTCCTTCTTCAAAATATAAGCATATTTTAAGTGCAGGGGTAAAGATCCAGGCTGTGTGCATTACCAAACGGGTCCCTGCATCTCTCTGTGTGAGGGAAGACCAAAGTTTTCCACTCACAGCCTTCCCCAGCAAGCTCCAGGTTGGACCTAGAGGCATGGCACCCATGGACAAAGACATGTATTGCATTTTCTCCCACTGTTTTTTGTCTCCAAAACACCCATCAAAAGTAAGGGTGCATTCTCTGGGCATAATCTGCAAGGAGGCTGAAGTGCCTTCAGCACAAAACTGGGCTGTGATTTTCTGAAATGATGCCATCTCACTCAGTTTACCCCTGCCTCAAGCTTGCCTCCTTCACCCCCTGTGCCAGGACAGCCTTGGCGGACAACCAGCAGTGCCTTGGCCCCTGCTGCGGTGCAACACCCTGGCCTATCCGCACAGAGGCATGCTTTTTCTCTAAAGACCCCATCTTGTTTGAGACACGTCCTCAAAGCTGCTTCCTCCACCAGCTGTGCTGGCTATGCTGCAGGGAGGTTATTTTAGGAGATGCAGAAGAATGATGCAAGGGTATGGCTTCTGCTTGCACAACTATTTTGTGCATAAATATAGAAACAGAGCAACGCTTCCCCTGCAGCATGTCTTGTCATTGAGAAAATGAATGTTTCCTAGCTGTTGTCACTGTTGGGCACCTATGGGCCTGGCTAAGCACCTTCAGGTTTCCCCTTCCCAGCGTGCTGCTGCCCAGCTGTCTCGCTGGGGGCTGATCTCTTCGTCCCTCCCTGCCCCGGGTGCAGCCTGGGCTGGGCAGCATGCAGCCAGCTCTGGGGTGGCTGGGCAGAGCTGGGTACCAGCGGCTAGCCCTGCAACTGGTGTAGGTGAGCCCTGCAGCAGCCTGGGGACAGGTGGACCTACCCAGCATGGCTGGGCTGGGTTTCTCTGCGGGTCACGTAGGTGCCTGAGGCAATGGCGGAGGAGGCAGGCGAGAAGGAGGAGAGAAGTCAGGGGGACCAGCACCCCCACTGCAATGGCAATGGCTGGTGACACGCTGCTGTCCGGACCTGTGGGGAAAGCAGCGGGTACTCAATTTGTGCATGAAGAAAATAAAACAACCCAAACCCATTTCAGACATTCCTTGACCAGTCCCCAGGGTGAGACAGGGTGGATAGGAGCACTGGGAGGATGTGCCAGCACATATGCAAGCAGCACCACCAGCAGACCCATGTCTGGGGTCTGATGCCACAGTTGGGCGTGTGGCACCCAGCCCCTCCGAGCTACCCAAAGCCGCAAGTCCTCTTGGAGCATCAGGCTATGTGACAGAGAAACCCTGCAAGTCCTCAGCAGAGGCAGGGTGGCTGGGACACATCACAGCATGCAGGGCACCTGACAAGCAGTAAGACGTATGCCATCGCCAAGGGTGTTTGGATGCTCCTCAACACCTCCTCCATCCCTCCCCAGCCCAGCCTCAGCTGCTCTTTCAGGTGCCTTCCCCACCTATCCCCTGACCCTTGGAGGAGTTTCCTGATCTACCCCAGGAGTGTTTCATGGTTTCCTCCCTGTTCCAGGACAAGAGCGGTGTTGCATACTGACCCTGCACCACGGTGTCCATGGGCAGGACCAGGGTCGTGTTTAGAGAGGGGTGTTGGATCATGCAGGCGATGGGATACTCCTGGAGGATTTTGGCGTGGGCATGGGTGAAATTGCTGATGACAGTCACAGTCTGGTTGCTGAGCCTGATGTGGTACTCCCTCGGTTTCTGCTGCAGGATGCTGGGAAGGCGCCAGGTAATTTTTGGAGCTGGTTTTCCTGTTGCTGAGCAGCTCATCCCCACCACTTTCTCAGATGCTTCAGCTTTGTCTGGACTGGGTATAAGCTTAGCCTCCACTTTTGGGTCCGAGATAGCTGTAAAACATGAAGTGACAAAATCCATTACATTCTGCTCATGTTTGAGCAAAGAGCATCTGTATTTACCATTATCTTGGAGGACAACCTTGATATCTAATCTTGCCTCATCTTCCCCAAAACCCCAGCTGTGACAAATAAACATGAAAGTGATCAGACAGTAGTCTGGAAATGAAAAGCTTGCAAAAACAGAGGACAAGAGGGTAGAAAATTCTGTGTTTCAATTTGGTTATCAACGGCAGCACTGCAGCATCCCAATTGAGAAGTGGTGATTATGGATGAGTAAAGAGCAACAGGTAGTGAAACCATGAAGCCATGTCCTCCTCTCTCTGAAAGGGCTGAACTGCTTCAGTGAGTCAAAATTCTTGTTCTTTTCCCTTAAATGTATCTGCAGGATTAGCTTTATTGCTGTTTGAGATGTGCAGGTTTGTGGACCAAAGGACTGAATGCATCTATTTATGCAAGACAGTAATAGTGAATTTGTATGTGGTTACACCACAGGATTTCACCTGTGGAGGCTTTGTGCTTGTACTACTTTCTTCCCTCTCGTGTCAGGTTTTGGGGGCGTCATGGTATCCCTCAAAACCTTAATTAAAGATCATTTCTTCTGAACTCCTTCTCACCTTAGAAGATTTGCAGATGCTGTCACACGTACTCTTAGTCAGCAAGAAGCATGAACTATGGGCATCATTCATGTTTACTCACTCGCATGAAGCCTGCTTGTTGATTCTGTTTATACGAACTGTATTGCAAGAAATAAAGAAAGGGAAGGAGTGCAGAAAGCTGTTTTCAACCTGGGTAGAACTTCAGGGGAGATCTGAACACTTAAGGACATGGCTATCCCCTGTGGAAAATAACCTATTTATTCTTCAGCCATAAAATCATACCATAATTTGGGACAGAATGGACTGCTGGAGGTCATCTAGTCCAAGCCCCTGCTCAAAGCCAGTCTGATTAGCTCGGTTTGCTGAGGCCAAGATCTATAAAGGCATGTAGCTCCATTTGGGGGTGCATTGCACAGGTTTCCATATGGCAGCTCACCAGCCTGCCTTCTACTTCAGAACATGTGCCGATGGCATAGGGGTCTGAACTACACTGTACTTCTAGGTCCCTGTTTCTGAGAATATTACTTTTTTTAACCATTTAAGTACAGTGGCAATTCTAGTTCCATTCAAGTCTGAGTTAATATGAATGTCCTCTGATTAAAAAATTATTACTATATTTAATAGTACTACATGTTTATATTACTATTTACATAACAAAAATAACAATGGTCAGTGCAATATTTATGCTGAAATTAATTTTTGTCCCAACAGTAGTAAACATATCAATACCTTTTAGCAATCCTACTTTTAAACAAAAAATATCTGTTTATTCTTCTTAGGAAAAATTATTCTTTTTCCTTTGGGAGGTAAATGAAGATTAGCATATGAATGAAGTGTAGAAGACACTGAATGATCTTGTGAAAGGGGAAAAGGCCTGTGCCAGATGCATAGACACCTATAACCTCCTAGTACAATTCCTGATGTACCTCACGAGGTTGTCTAGATCCTCCAAGCCATAACTGCCAGAGGGTAGAAGTGAGACATTGTATACCATCAGTTTTGGTTTTTGGTTTTTTTTAAAGGCTAGAACTCTTTCATTTACTATGGTTGTGCCTGCCTAGAAAAAAAAAAAAAAAGTGGGTATTTGTCATTTTTTGCATCACCCATAGACAGAAACTCAAACCCCACAGAGCTGATGAAACCCACTAGCGTTTCTCTGAGAGCAACAAGTATGTAAGGGGATTTCAGCTGGAACTTCTCAAAATCTCCCATGTATGAAGACAAGTGTCACAAACAGTTTATGTTTTGATTAATAAATGAACTTTGAACTTCTTCTTTCACTCACGGGATGCATAAAAATAACATATGCACCCACAGCATTAACTTTAAATGTTAGGTTGCAACATCAAAAAAGCAGTAAAGGGAAGCTGTCACAGATGTTTCCAGAGGGGATGAGAAAAATTGCTCAGTATCTTGGCAGAAGTACACACATTCCACATCTGCTCTTTTGTGACTAAGCAATCCTCTCTCTTCCCGCATTTGACCCCAAGGAATGATTATGATGTGAAAAAAGAAAAAAACTGTAAGGTTCAGCTTCCCCTTAACAAGTGTCTGTAAAAGATGGACAGGCAAAACCTGTAAGTTCTTGCATTTGCAGTAAAGTCCAGCTATGCTGTTTGTTAGCATGTGCCCACTGTTGATGTTTGATGCATACACTTAAATTAACTTCTTCTTTTGCCTTTCATCAAAATATTTGTTACCAGTGAAAAAGTACCTGCAAGAGATGTGCATAAGTACTTGCTTTAGTAGCTTTTGCAGAGCAGTAATGCAAACGTTCCCAAATTTGAGCTGTGGCAGTGGTCCCAAGTATTTGAAGAAAGGACTTTCTAGTGAAGTACATCAGCTTTGATTATCTGTAATGGCCTTCTGCAATTAAAGGGGGACTGCCAGGTCATGACGGGCTTTTTATGTTTAAAGCTTGACAGTGGTCTTGGAGAGAGTGACAAAAAAATTTAGGAATTACATTACATTACATTACACCTCGTGATGACAGAAACCCTTTTCCAACGTTATGGGAGTTCACTGGCAACACTGTGCCTCGGTTTCCCTGTCTAA
Source organism: Scopus umbretta (assembly GCA_013400535.1). Taxonomy (NCBI): domain Eukaryota; kingdom Metazoa; phylum Chordata; class Aves; order Pelecaniformes; family Scopidae; genus Scopus; species Scopus umbretta. The sequence continues at coordinate 34,605 of VZTL01024514.1, read as the reverse complement.
GAAATAGTGATGGCATTTCTCTGCTGTGCTCGAGACTTCCAGGCAAATGGTGCCATCTACAATGAAGGCAGAAGGTCTCCAAAGCCAGTCCAGCAAATGTCTGGGCAATTTTGTGACCCAGCAAGTCTTGCCTGTTCTCATGTGGCACATCCCTCTCTCTCCCTGCCTGCTTGATCAATCCCCTTCCTGGGTTTCATTCTCATCCTCTTTGGTGATGAAGGTTGGCAAAATATTTCCAAACTGAGATGGAGGAGGAAGGAGAGCAGGCTGTTCAAAAGATACCCGCCAAGTATACTTGAAACTATTCTGTTCCAAAATGGGGTTTGCCACAGGGTAGGAAATTTCCGCTTCTTTTGGGGTTTGGTGTTTTCAGCCAGGCATGTCTGAGATTCCTCCAGTCATACCTGTTTCTTTTTTTCACAGTGTTATATCCAGTTCTTATGCGGTTTCACTTCGCCTTGTCACGCAGCGATGGTGCCTGTCCTGGAACAGCCCCTCTTGTGAAGGCTGTTGTAACTGGGCAATTACCAGCTTGTAAACTCCCTGGCAGTCCCCTCTTGAGGGCGAAGACGTGGCAGCATTGCATTTTTATTTGGTGACTCTGGCTTGCTCACCTTGCCTTGAATCCCTGAGCCTTGGGAGATTCCTTCTGGCATCACACTCTGTCCCAGGGAGTACTCTGGGCTTGTTCAGACAAGTTGTTCCCATCATTATGAGTTCAGAAATAAGGGAGTAAGACTATGGCTTTTAAGTAGCATCACATAAATTAGCTTCAACAGAAATACACCATATGTGAACCAAAATCTTCTGTCACAGTGCCAAACACTTAGTTTATTCATGGTGACCCCCCAGGACATGTTCGATGAAGCACATTTCAGGGAGGCCACCACAACCCCATGAGCCAGCCCCTGGCAGCGGCCTGCGAGCCTATGCTGTTGCAGCAGGAGCAGCGGGCTCATGCATGTCCACGAAAGAAGTGAAACTCTTCTCGGTTCATGTGTTTTTGTCCAAGAAGCAGGAAGAGATGCTTGCGGGAGTATGTGTAGCAGCAGAAAAACATATTTTTTTTAAAAAAAAGTATTGCTCTGCTAAAGGATGAACCATAGGCACGAGGCTGATGATTTTGGGAAATATATCCCCAACTTGGATAAAAACCCAATCCAAACCAAACACGTCTAACTCCATGTTCAGATTTGAATGACAATCAAGAATGGGATCCCTCTGCAAGGTACTTCCATATTTTTCTGTAATGTATAATCAGTGTTTACCCTCTGAATGACTCAGGGCCAGGTGTCTTCAGGAATACCTTCCTCGTCATATCTGAAATATTGAGTGAATTTCTCCTAATTTCTCTTTTCTGCTCCAGGAGCTTTCCCAAGTGAGGAAAAAGAACTTTTGTTCCAGGCTTGGTTTTCCCTTGCATTTTCCTTCCCTCCCTGCCCTTTCCCCTGTTGCTTAAATCACCTCTCCCCTATAAGCCAGGGGCATCTTTTTTCCACGCAGAGGACTCCTGGCACGTGGGTATGTGAGTGGGCATATGTGCCTGTGTCTTTGTCAGCAGAAGTTACTAGGGATAAAAAAAATCCTCTGCAGGGGTCATACCACCAGTGGCAGGTCCCAGACACTGATATTTTCCATACAGGAAATTATCTTTGGCCAACGGCCCCACAGCAGAGTTGCCAATAGGAAAGTCAGGAGCCAACAGGGTGTCCTCAGGGCGTGTTTAATGTCTCAGCTTTCTCAGTGGCAGAAAACCAAGACCCTCACAAGACAAACAGCTTTTCACCCTTGTTCCTTTTGAATTCATGTATTTGTCTGTATCATATTTGCTAGCTGACGATTTCGTATGGAGGTGTCAAATATTGCCACCTCAACCCATAATCTGTTTTAACTCTCTTCTTGAAGCTAATTGACGCTGACCTGCACAAGATATTCATGTGGCAAAGCCCATGAGCTGTGCTGTATTTCAGCCTTTATTTTTGCAACCTTTTCCTGAGCCCAGCCTAACTACTGTCATTTCAAAATGAGATTCCAGAGAACTCTGGTCATGCATATGCCGCTCTGCCTTTTGAAGTTTTAGGACCGAAGGCAGAGTAAGAAAGAAGTGCCTGATTTCCATGCTTAGGAGGTGAGAGCAGCAGTGAAAAGAAGCAGAGGAGTGTGGGGTTCACTGCTGTGGCAGGCCAGCTGTCAGCACAGCACATGACCAGAGAAACATGGAGTAAGTCATGGGTTACACATCAGCTTTTGGATCTCACTGTTGTTGACTTAAAGAGAAAGAAAATTAAAGAACTGTTGAACACTGGTTTCCCATCAGAGGTAAAACCAGAGAGGGAGGGAGAGCCACAGAGAAAGCTGAGCCACCTTTCCTGCAGCAATTTAGCAATGAACAGTGGTCAGGGGAGGTTTTTCCCAGGGAAAATGACTTGGACCTCAGATGACAGCCCGTGTGCAATTACAATGCCTTACCGTAAACCTTGAGGCACATCCCGCCAGTGACAGCCCCCGAGGGAAATGTGTTGAAGATGCACTTGTAGCATCCTTCATCTTGGAGGGTGACTCCATGAAGGGAGATGGCCGAGACTTGTAACTCACTATGGACAAAGCTCACATGGCTGACATAGGCCTTCGCTATCTTTTGGCCGTTCATTGTACTGTAAGTTGCTATGTTGTCTTCAGCCCCGTCCATCTCCTTCTGCCAGGTCACCTGTAGCACATCTTCTTTTGTGACCGACCGGCATGAAAAGGTAACATTTCCTCCTGCTTGGACCGACTGGACCTTTCTGTGCATCACCTGCACGGAGCCTGGGGGAGAAGCAGGTGTTGCACTCAGCATTTCTCACTACCTTTCTGCAACCCACCCCCAGCAGAGACCCCCCCAGCCCCTTGCCCTCACGCCTGAGCAGAGCAGCTCCGGAGAGTCTCTCTGCCCTTCCATCCAGGGAAAAAATGAAAATGCAGCTCAAAAGAATTGCCTGGAGAGTTTTGCTGGACCTGACACCTCTCACATAAACCATCTCACCAGCCTGATACCTGTGCTGTGGAGAGCGTGACCAAGAAAGGCAGCTCAGTGTTGGGAGCGACTGATTTCTGCCTGCTAAGACTGTTATCCCACAGGCACCTGTGGAGAGGTTCCCTAAATACTCAGCCATGAAAATGTCCAGATGGCCACTGGTGCATTATCATTCTCTGAGCCATCCTGCGGCACAGTGAGAAGCAAATCAGTAAAGCTGCTAAAAATACCTATGTGTATCAGCATATATCGTGCATCCACATTTTTCGGAGACTGAAAAGAGAACAGAAAACCAGAAGGAAAAAGCAAGGTAGGGAGGACCAGAGGCAAACTGCATCCATCCCCCCCTCTCAGGTTTGAGGCTGTGCAGCTGGGAAGCAGCTGAGACTCTGCTGAAGAACCACAGATGAAAAACTTTCATAGCATAAACACCATAGTATTAAAGGCCTCCAGGGAAAAGAAAAAAAAAAAAAATCAGTCTCTTTTGCCAATTCACAGACACGTGCAGACAAAATATTAAGGGGACAGGCAATCAAAATGGATGCTCCCAGACTTAACAGCTCTGCTCCACAGTCCTCTTAGGATAATAGTTTTTACAGTTTTTTGAGTACATCAGCATGGGAAGGGAGATATCAGCAGGGACAGTTACAACACTGAAAACGTATAATTCAATTTACAGGAAAAGGAAATATCTTTGCAGGTTTTAAAGAGGAGTGAGGCTGCCTTCAGTGCCCAGAGGTACACTTGTTTAACCCACCCGGCAAAGCTCGCTGAGGTCCTGTCCCCTCCGTGGCTGTGGCCATGGCCAGGCAGATCTCCGCAGGAGATCAAGAAGCCAGCTGTGAAGCCGTGCCAGTCATTTTGTTTTTCAGAGCTCAGTAGTGTCATAGGCAGAATACAAACCATGACCATGGAAGCTAGTTTGAAACAAATTCAGGCTTTTCTACATGAGTTTTAAATACAAAACCAAATGTAACATACCCACGCTTTTAGTGGCCTGAGCAGACACCTACAAGCACCTTGTCCATCACTACAAATAATTCTGTCCTGGCTAAAGCAAACCAGTGGCATACTCTGATCCAAATCCCAGCCATAACAGGAGATGAAATCAAACTTCAGTCACACAGGTCATTGGGAGCGTTTGGACATTTGCCTCGTTTAAGATTTGCAAATTGTAATAAATTCGTACATCTGTCTGCAGCTTATAAATGCACTTGTGGCAAATTAAGGAGAGGACGCTGTCAATGCAACCAGCAGTGACACGTCTGAAGCCCCACCTGAGCGGTGCAGTCACATGCAGTGCCACAAGTGCCCTCTCACCGCTGGGCTCGCCCCGGGGGATACGAGGGGGGGACTGCAGCACCCAGCAGAGCAGCAACAGGCTAGCAGGGCTGCCAAGGTCCCTAATGCCATTACAGTACCTATACAGGCAGACAGACAGACAAGGGAGCTACCTGATGCAACGGTCCAGATGCTGGAGAGGAGCAGACAAGCGACCATCATCTTAGCTATGCCCTCAGCGAGACGAGAGTGCAACTGATCCATTGAGCGCAGCTTCCCCTTTTTTATACACTTCGCTCTTACTCTAGGGACATTCCTCCTCCCTGCACATACGGTAAGAGGCATCTCGTAAAAAACTCCTGCCCTCCAGCACTCAGCTGAATAACAAAAATTTTGGGGGACATGACAATAAACGTCAGAGCCAGAAACAAAAGATTTCCCAGCTAGGCTGCTAGACAGATGGGGTAACGGGGTTACCAGTCTGGGTTTTTTCACAAATACCTTTTCCATAAGGTTGGGTTTTTGCAAATACCTAAATAAAAGCCCAGATTCCTAAGCTGGCTGAGCACCTGATGCCTGTCAGTCTGTGAGGGGCAGGAGGAAAGGTCACCCTGGCCCAGACCTGAGCTCAGGGAAAAGAGCTCCTGTCAGTAGTCAGGCTGCAGTGAGTAGTACAAATGTCCCCAACAAGTAACTCAGAGGACCCAGGTAGTGGTCTGCACCCCACCTCTAAATGAGTGGAGACCCAGGACCTGCTGATGCTGCTGGAACGCAACTCTTTTTCCAGGTAAGGAGACCAGAGCAAGCCAAGCCCCCAACCTATGGCCTATGTCATACATTGCCTAGGGGAAAAAGAAAAGAAGAGCTTTGGTCTCCCCTCTCCTCCACTGAGGTTGCCCCCATCTCTGCAGGTCCGTGCTCCTTCCTCAGCCCTGTCCCTCAGAAAGACAGGGCTGCCAACCTGCAAGTACACTCGTTCCTCTCTGCCCTCAGTTGAGGTGACATAAAAATAGCTCACATGGCTGTTTTGAGTCATTGTTTTTGTGCCTTTTTGCTTTGTCATTTTTGTGCCTGTGTTGCTTTTTTCTGCTGGCTGTGATCACGTTGCTGAAACCAACAAAACCCTCAGCCCACCAGTTGCTTATGCTCTGTGTGGTGGGGTAACCAGCTGGCAAGACCTCATTTGCTAATCAAACATGTACTGGTAAACTGTGTTTCATGTTTCTGCCTTCTGATTAGGTGGCTTATATTTTTGCATATTCTCACTACTCCACATGACTATGATTGCATTAAAAATGTTTTCTTTTAGTTGAATTGACTCACAGATTTAACCTTGAATCATGTAAAGAAGTTGGGGGAAGCCAATGGGCCCAAATCATAACATGACAAAAAAAATTCTCAGACGTGTTTATACATACACAATTCCTTCTCTCCTTCCAAGTGCTAATTAATTACCTGCAAATAGAAACAGCTCAAATACCAGTATTCCTCCAAAGAAACATTATGGATGTGCTTTTGAGTAGGCTCAATAATTCATTCCTGTCACTCTGCAAACTGCAGTTGCTTCATACTATTGTCCTTTTCCTTTGAGGTATCACATCTTGTTTTCCTTTCCTTTCCTTGTTTTCATAGTTTCATTGTCCTGCAAGATTTCTGGAAGGGCATTCTGGCCTGACCTAAATGTGAAATCAATGAAAAACAGTTCTTGTGGGGTTTGCCAGACCATTTTACAGCTATTAAGCAACACAAATATCTTCAACAGGCTCTGGACCAAGTCAGAGGGAAAACTGCCAGCCTTGAAATAGGGAAAAAAAAAAAAAGTGTTGAAGATTTACTGAAACTACGCTCTTTTGCACCAAAGCCTCCTAGCAGGGTGCAAGTGACCTGTGCAACGACTAATTCTAGGCTTTGCTGGTATCCTCACCTTAACTCTGCTACGGTTTTGAAATGAAAGATTAACAGAAGAACTTTCCATAAGCTTGTGGACACTGTTGATGAAGTCCTCATAGCTGAACTTCACCACTTAGTGATCACAAAAGGAACTGCACTTGATGTAAAAAAAACCTGCAAGCCCAGCTGATGTATTTTTCTGCTCATAGGAAATGTTCTTGTCAGCTTTAACCATATTATTTTGTGCCAGAAAGACTCTAATCTTACAAAAGTCCTTCCAAACAACCCTGAAAACTTGGGTGCTGCTACAGCAAGCACCTTTCAATAAACAGCAAACCTTCAGTCTTAGCAACATCCAAGCAAAAGATAGAGATGGCTGTTGTGGTTGGAAAAATGCGTGACTTTAAATTGTCTGCAGCATCTCCTACCTGGTGATAAAGAGCCACACAGGCTGGCTGCTCCTTCCATGCTCTGCCTCTCCTGACAGCTCCTGATGCCACAGGAAACCCGGGCATGCAGGGACCTCCCTCCCAGCCCATGTGCATGTGTGTCTGCATGCACATCTGATGCCTGCAGCATCTCTTTCTGACTCCCCTTTCCTCCAGGTACTAGCCAATGTCAGCAGTTGCTTCATTACTTTAAACATAAGGTAGGCGGGAATGTGACGTCCGCTCATCAACCCCACTGCTTATTTCAATTTTGTGAGTGTATCTTTAAGTGCGTTTATTCAGACATTCCCGATCTATTTTTCTTTGCGTAGACTTTTGGTGGATTACAGACCTCTTCCTTGCTTGTCAGTCAGATCCCGTGCTCTCCTGCTTTGGTTGCACAACAGCTTCATTTCTGAGAACTGCATACCATGCCTGAGCTTCAGGCACTTTCCAAAGCCAATGAAAGCTTGGGAATAAATTAGGCAGAACTTAGTTCTGCAACCACCACTTGAAAAACCCAGTGATTCACATTCTTCCCTTCCTTTCTGCTGCACTAGGATGGTCTCTCTAGTTCCCAGTAAATCAAAAAAGGACATACAAGAAATAATTGCACAGTCACTAAATGACAACATTTCCACACAGCCCAAGTAACTAATGATATCAGTAAATCACATAGTTGAACCTCTGGAAAACGTTGCCGATGGTAGCCACTCAGGCACAATCATAGTCTAAAACATTGTTTTGTCAACCATCAATCTAAAACATTGGTTTTTCAACCATCCAAACCCATGATTAACAACCGGGTAGCTGCCTACCTTGTCAGCAGGATTCCGTGCTGCCTCTTAAGGCGTTGCCTGCAAAGAGAACAAAACAGAGGGAGATGTTTTCATCCACTGCTGAACTGTAGTGACTTTTGGAGGTTGGTCCATCAGTACTAGTAGTCAGTACCACTATTGGGAAGCAGCTTTGTGAAATGCAATTGAACAGGCCTGGCACTTTATAACATGTTCATAAATAATGCCTGTGTATGGCAAATCCCTCTACATCTCGGCTGGATTTGGAGAGCTGCAGTTCACTGGGGTAAAGACAGTAGCTGCATCTACTGACACATGCTCCAGCCTATGTCGCTGCATTGGGGCGGGCTGCATCAGGACCTGCAGTCAGTGTTCAAGGGATGCTGCAGGACCAGGTGATATTCATTTGGGCAGGGTTACAGTGTGTCACATTTGTGCACAAGTTTTAGATCAGATGCCACAAAGGTAGTTTGTACACGGCCACAGCTGCTTATCCTTGGTCATGTTTGACTTGGAGATATTTCATCTGCAATGTCTTCCCAAATGGGGCTCCTTCCCTCCACTACCACACTGCTGTCAGCTGCAGTAAAGAACTGCAAATTACAGCTGCCGGTGCTGAAATCTGATGTGGGACTGCCTAGCGAGTGCAAAAGAAAAACAAAGGAAATGTGCTGCTTAGCTGAGACCTAGCTCATGGTGGAGTACATCTATCTGCAAAACCACATGTTACCGGGGGACAGCACATGTTTTGAAACCGTCCAGTTAACCACTCGTCGCTTATTACCTCTGTGCTTTGATTAAATTGCTGCAGACACCTGAAGTCTTACAGAGATTTTTTTTTTTTTCTTTCCCAGCAACATACCACAATTATAATGTGTGATTTAAAACATACTTACGCCCTGAACCATCAGCCCTGCAAAAGGTATTTCTGGTTCTTCTATTTTTCTTCTTCCTTGTAGCTCAGGAAGAAGAAAAAGGGGTTAAAAAAAGACAAACAAATAAATTACACTGGAAAGCTTCAGTAGCAAAGGTGGTGCTTTGTTGGGGTCAAAGAGTTTATATTTTACCATTCAGTTTGTCACACCATTTCTCAGAAGAACAAGATGGACAGGCATGTGGTTTCCTCTTTCCGAGAACACCCCAAGTTGCTATTTTAGTTGAGAGATCCTAGAGGGACTCCATGCTAAAACTCACTAGTCGCTTAGTGAAGGCCACCAGAACCAGCACGCCCTTTTGGCTCCAGCGCCCCAGAAAGCTGTGTCACTCACCCATTCCTCCCCTCTTCCTCTCCCACCCTCACTTGTCAGAGCTTGTCTGCGGTGGAGGCTTTGGTTTTGTTTTTTGGTTTGTTAGGTGCACAATATCTGGGTGCTGCATACACTTACGGTGTGAGAGATAACGAGCCTCTTTGGTCACTGAGTTTCACTCTGTAACACAGCCAGTACAGAAAACAATTCAGCCAGCAGGGAAACCACACCAAAATTGGCTACCGAAGAGCGCAGAGATCCAGTGGAAGGATGGGAAACTGCCTACCAAAAATAAGGTAGGTTCAATACCATTTTATATTTAACTACTAAACAAGAGGGCTAGGAGAGTGATTTTATTAAAAACAGGAACAAATGATACCTGCAATGAATCAGCCTTAAGGGACCAGGTAAGGCACCATGAGGAGCCTCTTGATTACCAAAGGTAATTCAGCAAGCAAATTAAGAGGAACAATATAGTTCTTAGCATGTCAAAGAGTGCTGCCTCAGGATGTTTTTTTATGGAGCTGACTTATTCCACAGACTCCCAGCACCGAGAGCCTGCTGAAGTGAGGAAGGGAGTTACAGGCGAGGAACACAAAGAGCAGAGAGTACTTGTCATCTGCTCCAGGCAGGAAAACTACACTTGGAGCTTCACCTTGCCATCTCTTATCTGTTGCACCATGCCTCATAAAGACAAGCTTTTATACTGAAAGATAGTATAACATAGAAATAGAAGTATAGATATAGATTAAATTATACAATATATTTAAATGGTGTACATGGTATATCTAAATATACTATAGTTATGTACAACAACGGGTAGGAATAGATTATCTCCCGAGGAGCTGTGAAGACAGTGGAGGATGCTTGGCAGGAGCTACCTAGAACATGCAGGTTGCCTTTGGCACTCTCTGTGCCGGAGGTGTTCAGTGCAGAGACCCCAACCCGAACAGTGCCGGGCACCAGCCAGGCTCTCATCGCTGCCCTCTCCGGGGTGAGGGTTTCCAGCAGGATTCACCACTGTTCAGCACAGCACTCTTTAATGGCACCCATAGAAAGGGGGGCAAATTATATTGGAAATTTCACTTTTACCTGGAATTATTTTAGAAATTTCCCTTTTATCTGGATATAGTAAAGCACGTGGATATTTCTCAGTTTATCCCATCCAAAGTGGACATGCAGGAAAGCTTGGGCTCTTGAAGCAGTACATTACAAAGCAGAGAAATAAAGTCACGTAGCTGGAAATTTTTAAATAATAGTAATGAACTCCCTCCAACAAAACTGTCTGTCTCAAGAAATGACTTTTTTCACTGATGCAAACATAAGGATGTTTGCTCTGGGAAAGCAGCAACTCACATTCTACCTTAGAGCAACGTGGGATTTTCAAGAAGGGTGCCTAACTCCAGGTGCCTAAATATTGTGAAAGAGGGAAGGCGAGAGGCAGATCCCTGGACACAAGAGGGTGAGAACCAGCACCGCAGCTGGCAGTGGTGCATGGGGTGTGTGGGACTGGCCCAACCAGGCTGGGGGACCCCACCACAGTGCAACAGCTCACACGGCTCTCTAGCCCTCCAACCTTGCTGTGTTGTGGTACGCAGCAGTGTTTTGCCTGACCTGGCTAGCCATAGGAAAAAACACCTGGAAAAGGCAACACCGCTTCAGAGTAGTAGGTGCTGGACGGCTCTCCCACCCAGGCATCCAGCCCCTCTGGTCATTGCTTTGCCGGGTAGTCATGTCACAGCCTTGCTTCTGCTAAATACTGTCCTAGCTCTCGATCTGTGCCTTTCTACTTCCAAGGGATGGTCATCAGGGCTCTCTGGTAACACCTCTCCTAGTAGAAACAACCAAAAAACTACTGTGGGGGCAGATGATTTTCTTGAAGGCCCACAGAGAGGAAAATCCCTTCTCTTTCTCATTGTCTTCAAAAGTAGATCAAAGTAGATCATCAAAGTGAAAGTTGTGCAACCTCTGAGTACTGTACTTTGCTTACTTGGTCTTGAAGAGATCAAATGAGGCACTCAACTGCCAAAATCAAATGTTCTGTTTGTTTCTGAAGAGAGTGCATCCCTTACCTCCTGCAGGTCTGTGGCCAGAGGTCTAAGGCATGATAGCTTTACCTGGCCTTGAGGGAAAGGGCAAAAGTCCCACAGCATGAAGCCTTGCTCTCAGAAGCAGTCTGAGTCAAGGTCCACAAAATCCATGTGAAGCTGGTGGGTCCTCACCTGTAGCAGCAAGGAGCAGCGATGAGATCACATGCCTATACGGTCTCAGCCCCAGGCTCTTAGCTCCCAAGCTTGCCGAATCCCCATTGCTTTAAGCGCCTGTGTCGCACTTATAGATGGAACTTCTGCTGCTTTTGAAAACATTCCCAACTGCTTTTTACCAGCAGGAATCAGGACACCACGAGCAAGGTTTTCATAAAGGAGATTTTTCCTGCTAGCTGTTGACAGGGCTGTGAAACCTATATCCCCCATCAGAGAGGAGGGGAGGAACGTCCACTGCTGTAAAAGGCGGCACTGGCACTGTACTGCGTTCATGCGGCTCCACACCCTGCTTTCCTCACTTTCAAAAACTCTTCTGTAACAAACCACTGCCTGGAGAGGTAACACAGGGAAAGCGTTAACTTGGTGCCTTTGCAAGACAGAGAGCAACTGCAACCCGCCTCACTCCATCTCCTGTCAATTAACAGCGCCCATGCACTGTGAGTTTTGTGTAGCATGTCACTCCTCAGTCGTAGCCACCTGCTCGCTGATAAAGCTGGGTCTTTCTGAAAAATCTCCAATCCTGCAGAAGTTCAGAGGGATGGAGAAATGACAAAAGTAATTGGTTTTGAGTTTTTTGGTTTTGGTTGTTGGGTTGTTTTTTTTTTTTCCCCAGAAAAACTGTCATTCCCTTGCAGTGATTCAGCATCCTGGCAAAGCCCCAGCACTGCTGTGGAGGTCCAGCCCCAGCCACCGCTGCTCACCAGGCAGATGCAGAGGGTCAGCTAGGAAGGGCTCCTCTGCTCCACAGCACAGGGCAGGCTCACAGTCGGGGCTAAAGGAAAAGCTCAGGTTACAATATGAGTTTGTACTTATCTCATAGCAGTCAGCCCATCCACACCAACCTTATCCTTCATTCCTGAAGTACTGCTGTGGCATCAGGTCCATAGAGATTGTGCTAAGGTTGCCCAAAGAGCCCCTGTTTCTTGTCTTAGACACTAAGCACATACCCACCTCCAAAAATCCTCCCCAAAGCATTTTGGTCTGCATTCAGAGCTTATACTGTTATAAACCCAAATTCCTAAGGAACGAGGCTTATGAAGTCACACCATCCAGCTGTCAGCACCTCTCCTGAGTAGCTTTAACTAGATTTGGAAAAAACAAAGTAGATGGGCACCTGTGAAAAGGGGAGTGTCTACAAGGCTTGGGAAAACCAGCAGCCAGGTGGAGGAAATAACCCCAAATTATGACTCCATTGAGGCTGGCAGGCAAAGTTCATCAGCTCAAGGTGAATCAGCCCATGAGTAGGTGAGGACCAGCTGCAGCTAGTGGGGCCCTGGGGGCAATTACAGGGGTAGCAGAAATTACAACACACTGAAACGATGCAGTGTTGGGCTTTCTTAGTCAAGCAGCCAGCCACAGAACAAAGATGGCACTTTTTTGCTTGGTTGGATGAGGCTTTTTAGAGTTTGACAGTTTTGTGTTAGAGGTGGTTGGTTTAAGGAACCAGGTAGGAGTAAAACTATTTCTGGACCGGTAGCCTCTTATTGAAGGAGAACAAGTTAGGTGGAGACAACAGCTGCAGCAACCCCCCCACCCCCAAGTCCTCTGTCCTGAAGGCTAGTGCTATCATGACCCACAGCAGATCAGAGGACCATTGCATTTCTGAAAGCAGGCAAGGCTGGCGTCACCCCTTACAAAGGTGCCGCAGTGGATGTGTGTGTGACTCTACCAGCACCATCCCACTACCTCCACCCCGTAAGTACCCCTTTGGGGACAGAAGGGGCATCCACCGCCTTGTCTCTTGGCACTTTGGCAAATGAGTTTGAAGTAAAATCAGACTGAAGGCAACCTTAGCTTCAGGTGCACAAAGCAGACCTAACACAAACTCAAGCTCTTAATAGCAGGTGGCTTGGATACTGCAGCTGCCGGCAGAAAATGTCGCGACCTGGAGCTGAATGATTTCAGACCCCACCGTTTATCTATGCAACCTGCTGCCTCCTCTGTATTTAGTTTCTTGGCCCTCTTTTCTTCTTCCTATATACCCCCGAGTCTGTCACTTCATCCCTTTTATTTGGAGAGCTTACTTTTTAGTGCAACTTCTATTTTTGGCTTGGCCACTTCCTGAGAGCGACAGCCTCTGGAGCCTGTACCACAGCACATGTGGCTGCTCCGCAAACAGCAAAGTGAAACTGCAGAAGCAAAGAAAATGAATTCTGCCTCTGTTTTTATTATAACAGTTGAGTCACATTTCTCCTCTTTTCAGACTGCTGGCCAGAACTATTTCCCAGCATTTTCACTGACGAAGCTATGCTTATAATTTCCTCGAAAACCCCTCTCCATCCCCCAAAACCCTCCAGCCACAGGCAAGTCAGGCTCTACTGCTCTAACTGCTGGGCACCTGCCTTAAAGGAGCCAGCATGTCTGTAGTACGACTGCAGATGCTGAGAAATGCTTTCAATTATCAGACCACGCGACATATTTTCCCACAGGATTACACATTATTGACTAAATAAGAGGACTTTATCTAAGGGTTGTGCAGCAGTTTATAGGTCCAATTTGCTACAGCAACATAGGCTGTTTATCTTTTGACAGTTCAGGAGAAGAGCTATCCAAGCCCAACTACTTTTCCTTCCGAGAGAGAGACTAAAAAATCAGAAGCCAATTGGCTATAAAGAAGAAAAAGTGGAATAAATAGATAATCAGAAAACAAAAATACTTATATCAAACTCATGATCTCTGACAGTTACAACATACCCTTAGTTGTTATTATGTGTATGATAAATATACATAAGATGTACCTACATATTTTATTTAAAGTGTATCTCGTAGGACTTCTAGGACCAAATTGTGTGAAATGTTTACACTGGCATCTCCAACTAAGCTAGAGTGGTTTGTGCTTAGTGTGGGCAAAATGCTATATATAGTTCAAAGAAAACCAGGTAGGCCGCCTGAAACGAGGTAGGATTAGCTTTATATTTATTCCCAGCTGTAATAAAAGCATTCTAAATTCTCTCCACTAAACAGAAAGTTGGGATGTTCACTAACATTTGTGAAAATTTCTGCTACTCTTATAAGAACACCAGGGGCACGTGCAGAAAGAAATTATTTCATGCTAATTGCCGAACTCAGTATATGAGATAACTAAGATTTAAGAGCACACGTTTAGCAAGGAAAGTACTGACAGCAACAAAGAATGGTGACATTATCTATTTAGCTCCAGCCCTGGGAAAGAAAAAGAATATGCGAATGTGCAATTAGAGACTGACTCATAACGCACCTCCACCGGCGAGTTGGGCACATTTCCCAAATTCATACAACTTGGCAGCTTTACAACCCACTGGTACAGTTTTATTATATATGTAAATCTAATATATAAATACCAATACCACATTTTAAAATGTTTGTAAAATACTCTACGCATGTTTTATAAGCACACAATTGTAAACTGTAAGCAATAGTGCACACTCCAGCAAGCCTCGCTCTTATCATCAAAAAGGTCGGTAACAGAGCAGTCTGGACGTTATTTAAGGGATCTTAAATTTGCCAAATAATTTCAGTACTTTAGCTTGGAATTATAGTTTTCTGCTTGAAACAGCAAAGTTTATTTGCTGCCGGACAGTAGATGTGTCAGGAACTGGCCTGTCTGCTAGCTTTGCACTCACCTGTGGGTTTGCAGTTTGTGTTACACTACGGCCGTGTTTCTTCTCCTTTTGATTTTCACCGAGACACACCAGTGCATAGATTGATGTGAATAATCCGGGTGGGGGGAGGATGGGGCTGGTTCTCTCTTATCTCTCTGCAATATTTACTGCTCGCTGACCCACCTTAGAGTTATTTAACATAGACAAGCCCAGAAAGGTCGATTGCTCCTCAACACCACAATTTTTGCTGAGCTACTGCCAGGCTCCCCAGGGGGACAGAGGCTGTACTTGGCAGGAATGGTTAAATGCCATGTCAGCTGCCAGCTTGTCCCTGCCATCCCTCCATCTGGGGAACTGTGATTTGTGCCTCTCCTCCCCTGGGGCTCAGGGACTGCCTCCCGGGGAGGAGAGGGGAAAGGCTGAGCGGGCAGAAGTAAAGAAGCTGCATGAAGCGAATTGTCTGAAAAGCTGGTGGAGGGGTCTGCCTACGTGACTGCAGGCACCAGCACCGGACCTAGCCTGCCCTTATTTTCATACCCTAGGTGGAAAGTACGCATCCCTATCAGGAGAAAAAGATACTCCCACAAGGAAAGTAAGTAAAAAGGCTCCTGGAGCACCCCGGGGGTGGTGTGGCACGGCATGGGTGGGGGTGTGGGGGAGCCCTCTGCCAGCATCCAGCATCGCTGCAGAGGCAACCGGTGGGCACGGGCACAGCCTGGGCAGCAAGCAAGACATTTTGCATCCCAGCAGGGGGAAACGTCCTTGCATCCAGTGGGAGGGTACCTGTCCCCTTGCTGCCCCACTGTGCTGGATTATTTATGGCCCCTTTGGGTTTTTTTGTTTCTGGAATGACAAAGCACAAGGGGACTGCTGTCCCATCCATCCTCCTAAAGCATGCATGCCTTGGCCACGATTAGAGCTGCCTCCTGTGATGGCGAACTTGGCCTTGGCACGTCACAGCTGGACTGCAGGCTTGCAAGCCCCCAGACCACAGCGGGGGAGCACCCACTTTGTGGGGCGCCTGTGCTGCACCCCTGCTTTGTCCCCTGCAAGGGAGGCGGAGGGCTGCAGGAGGAAGGGAGCTGCCAGCACAGCACGCCCTGCCTCTGGTCACATGCCAGCCCCCGTTCCCCATATACAAGCACAGTTTAGGAATTTTTCTAAACACATGTCAGTATGAGGTATTCTTCTAATAAAACAGTTTCTGCATATTAAATATGCAAATAGGGAAGACTCACATACTAGCCAGGATCATGCGTTCACATGAATCACGAGGTCTTGGTTTCGATTCAGACTGCTGCCTTTTCGATCAGTAGGTAAAGCCATTCATGTAGAGATGGTATAGTACTTTTACCACTTTCACAAGTTGCAGTATTTACTTAGGGAGGAGCACTTACTTGTTAGTCATGTACATCAGCAATTTCATGGCAGCATCAAGGCAGCACAGTAATGTTTTAAAATGCTGCAAGTTCTCTAAGATGGCAGCTTTAATGCAATATTGACAGACTGACATCTTTCCTTCAGACAGGTTACAAAACAAGTACACTTAAAAACCCCATTATCTTAGACAAAAGTGAAAGCTCAGCTCTGAAATGTTACAGGAGCAACCTGAAGTTCAATCAACCTCATAACAAGAAACAGCTAGGCAGCTAAAAATAAACCTGTGAGAAAGCATGACGCAAACAGCAGACCCTTGCCATTTAGATGCATATGGGACAGACAGACAAATTTCCAGAAAAGCCCAAGCCCACTGAACCCATGTGAACAAACTCCCAGCACACAGTCAGGCATGTGGCACATCACGTAGTGCCTCTGCTCCCCAGCGCCCAGCCTGCGGTCCTAGGCAGAATTAACGCTGCATTGGCCATAAAGCTGAAATACAGTCAGAAAGCAAGCAAGCAAGAACAGCCATTTCTAAGACAGACAAGTAAAACATTTCAGTTAAGTTAAAAAAAAAAAAAAACAACAAAAAAAACCCCACGAAAAACAAACCATAAAAAAAGCCACAACAAGGTCACACATGTAAGTTTTATTAAGGTCAACGAGCAGCGCCTCATGACGTAAGTGTGTGTTAAACTAGAGAAAAGATAAATCTTGAAAAGCCATCAGATTTATTTAACCCTCTGAGATTCAACCCTTTCCCCAACTCATGTCACACTAGCTCATGCTTTTGCACACCCTGTGTTCCGTCTGTAGCTAAGGCTGAGTAAATCCTGTGCTGCAGAAAGTCCTTGCGTCCTGTCATTGCACCAGAGAATGGCAATCAATCACATGTATTTTCTTCCTCTTTCCCCAGCACAGACCTACAGCCATCCGCCAATTACTGTCAAGGTAATGACTAAAAGTGAATGTTTTTGCTGCTTTCCAGGGTAACTGAGTTCAAAACATCCATGTGCCAGAAAGACAAGTTGTCCATCACGTTCCCGCAGGAGAGACAAAAACTCCTAATCAGGGTATTTGCTCGGGATCAGAAAAACATCAGTTTAAGCCTATGTACCAAATAAATATATGTACATAAACTATAACTGATACGCAGCCCTACTCTCGGGCAGCCAGTGGCCAAACAGACCACAGCACTCACCTGTAATTTCAGAGGCTGAATGTGACACTGCCTGGCCCAAATCAGGCAATTCAGGAGGCTGTACCTTGTGATCATGTCCTAGATGAGCATCCCCAGCCACTGGGCGATTTATGGCTGTGGGGGTACTTCTCCTCCTTCCCTTCTCCCCTCAGCTTTCTGGTAGCCAACATAACCTCTTGCCTACAGTTTCATCAAAACTGGCATGTTTCCACAAAAAAGTTTCAGTTTCAGCATGACATCTTTTAATAAAAAGCCATTTACCTGGACTGTTGCCAACTAGCTTTAGTAATGAAAGGAGTCTTTAGTTGAAAGACAAAGGGAGGTTTAATACTTGAAGGCTTAAAAGGTTTTGCTTAATCTTTCCATTGTAAAAAAAAAAAAAAAATAGCAGCTCTCAACAAATGGCTAAGCCTCTGTTGGAATAGAACAAGGTTGCCCTTTCTGATGTTCCAGTGACTCTAGAAGGAGAAGGAAAAGCCTCAAAATATGCACTGTCAGATTGAACATTTAGTTTTTTATAAACCAGAATGGATCAAATGGTTGCACTGCAGAAGAGGACATGCAGGAAAGATTGGCATGATTAACACATTGCCCAGTCCGTCTTACTTCCCTGCTTTGGGGTTAGATTCAGGAGCTCTGGCAATGCATCCCAAAGCAGTTTAAGAAGTAACTATATAACTCGGTGTGTGCCCTGCTCCTCTGCCCAAATTCATCAATCTGGAGGCAAGGGGTGGCAGGGGTGGGGGAGCAGCCACTTCTCAACCGACGGACTTCACAGCCTTCTGTACTCTTAGTTTGTGTTAATACACTGGGCTGCGAGAGGCAGCAGCTGAGTACCTGTGGTTTGCTACCTCTGCTTTGTAAATAGTTCATTTTAACAGAGGGTGAGTGAAGGTGACTCAAGAGGCAGCTTGAACCATCACCAGAAGCCCTATGCACTGCAGAACAAAGTGCTGCCATTTAACCATTTAACAGCCCAATCTGGTTGGGTTTGGATTTTTTTTTTTTTTTGGGGGGGGGTTTGTTTTGTTTTGTTTTTTAATAAAGATGACATCAGTAAAACAAAAGTTGGTGCCCAGCAATATGTGGGTGTTTAGCAGAAAATTTTGAAGAAAGTGGGCAAGAATGACAGAAAAGGGAGTGATTAAATGAGCTCATCGTTTGTACATGTGAGTGTGGGGTGGACTGTGGGGGAAGAGAAGAGAAGAGAAGGGGGTGGAACTGTCATTGGGAACCTGCCAAGTAGCTGTCTAGTTTTGAGAGTTTTTGGTCCACAAGTTAAAGCCCCCAAGTGTGGTTTGAAGACAGTCCTGGGAAGGTTGTTAGTGCAATGTTAGTGAGCTGGCCCTTCCGATTAGTAAATTTGGCCTATGAATAATGAAAGACTCAAACAAAATCTCAAGAGTCTTAAGGCTCGCTCCTCCTGTACTGTCAGTGTGTGGGACAAATCACACCACCTCTGCACTTCATTCTCCCCACTGATAAAAGAAGGTCAATAACAGCCTTTCAAAACTTGTAGGCTGGAAAGATTCTGGAAAATGTGGCTATGAGCAAGTCCTGGGTAGACCTATATGTTGGAAGGGACAAGAGGCATTCCAGACTTCATTCAGTGGATTTGGAGCCAGTCAGTCCTGCAAATAAGGAGCCTACCTGTTCTCATTTCACAGGCACATTGGCAGAAATACTGCTGCCCTCCCAATTCATTGCAATAGTGACAAGGGGAGGAGAGTGCCATGCACCTGCAGATAGGTACAGAACTCCTTTTCTTAAGCAAGTTCCATCCTGATTACTCCATTCCTTAAAACTTATGGAATTTCTAAATACTAAATTTTTATAAAGCCTCAAATCAAAACAGGAACTATTTTCAGTGAGGTGTCCTCAAAGTCAGGAGATCTTTTACACTAAGCAGAACCTAAACAGACAAAATGATCTATATAAGCTGGGAAAATCTGGGACAGATTCTGCAGGAATTCTGTTCTAACAACTATTTCTCACTTCCAGGTTTGAAAAATAAAAGAGAACCCTTTAGGTTTATTAACCTGTGGAACAGAGACCTCTGTTCCACTTACAGAGTATGAAAGATAGCTACAAATGTCAGCATGAACTCAGCAACACCCACTTAAAATACTGCAGACAACAGAGGTTGACACTATAAGGTCCGTACTTACTCACTGGCTTTATTACCCAGTGGGTTCAAACCAAGAGCATCAGGACACACAAGTTTTTAACTTCTGGCTCTGAGTACGTACTAAATCAGTTCACATCATCCATTTAAGATTTAACAAGTCACCCTGCTAGCTATTTAGGTGCACAATCACCCACAACCCATTAGCAAACAGCTTCAAGAGGCAAAAGAAGGGACAAGTCTAAACAGAGTTGGGAAGGCATTTACCCACGCAATCTTACCTCCTCTTTCATTAGTGGCTCTTCCTTCTCCTCCCTCTGTTTTCAAGGAGAACATTAGACAAGTACCACCAGGGAGGGGGTTAGCCATCGCTGCATCTCCCATGAGGCCAGGGTCCCTCCCAGGACTGTGCGTCTCCTGCACAGACACATGTGAACACAAACACTCGGGGTCTTGGTCGACTCCTACACTCTACAATCTCTCTGCCAGCTGCCAGCTGTCCTGGCCCTCCCTTTGTTCCCCTACTTTCCCATACTTTTTGCTCTGCAAATCACCCTGATCCCTTCCTTTAGGTCCTCCCATAGACATCCCATAATAAATCTTGCGTAAACCCCCAACGCTCCGCTTGCATGCATGGATAATATGTCCCATACCTTTAGCAACTCCCCCTCCACCCCCACCCTGTAAGGTGATCTGGAGAGCTGCTCCCATTCACTCGTTGGGTAAATGTCACCCTGGGACCACCAGGACAGCCCTGGGGGAACCCGGGGCAGGGGATGGTTTGGATTCCCCCACCTGCCGGTGTGTCGCTTGCACGTGTGGCAATGAGCTTTTTATTACGTGACCTACTGCTGAGTGCTATCAACCTCAGAACGAGAGTCAGACCTTCGCCTGCTGTTCGCACCAGGCGTGCGCATGTTGTTGGGTGCCTCTGGTGCCCAGCCACAGACCGTAGAGTAGGGAAATGGCTGTGGATTTACAAACCGTTCTTGGTACTATGTA
Source organism: Scopus umbretta (assembly GCA_013400535.1). Classification (NCBI taxonomy): domain Eukaryota; kingdom Metazoa; phylum Chordata; class Aves; order Pelecaniformes; family Scopidae; genus Scopus; species Scopus umbretta. The sequence goes on along the minus strand of VZTL01024514.1, from coordinate 14,396 downwards.
TGTTGGTTGACGCCACTGCATGAGCACACAGGCTATACGAGGTTTGTTCACATTGCAAACTTCTTCAGGGTATAATCACGCTGAAGCTTCTCTTTTTCTTTCTCTCCTCCTCTCAGGAACACTTTGCCAAAAAAGACTCTATGGATCATGGTAAAATGTGGTACGCTACTATCAGGCACGACGTAAAAGATGAGGCCTCTGTGATTAACACCAATAATTGGGCAGAATACACACTTGTCAATGTGCCCAAGACGAAGGAAAATATTGCCAGTGCTGTAGAGCACAATGAATATGAATGTGTCCTGGTAACTTAGAAAGGGACGCTTTCTGCTCCCAAGGCACTCTTTTACTTGACTATTTAAGCCAGCAGCGTTCAGCCTTGCTAACCATCCGACCTCTGCTGTCAGGTCTTCAAGCAAACATCTCTCTTATGCTACCAAGCCTACTCATCTGCCAGTCATTTCCAATGAGACAAATCTGTCTATGAAAAGGTGTTCATGGAAAGAGATGTGGACAGACTACAGGACTTGACAATTAAACCGAGAGGAATCAGTAGCAACTGCCATTGTGAAACAATTTTTCTTTATAGAAAATTAGGTGCTTCATTACTAGAAGCAACTGAGGCTGCACATTTTTCTGGACTTTTATAGTATTTTTCTTTAAAAAGAGGTCTTACAGAACTACTGATAGAAATCTCAAAAAATGCAATAACAACACCCCTTGTTTTGGGGGTTTTTGTTTGGGCGGGGGGGAGCCATGGTTTGGTGTTTTTTTTAAATGAAAGACTAGATCCTGTGTTAGGTGCACTTACTCTTTTCCAAAGTTTCTCTGGTCTGCTTGATATATATCACTATACAATGTACATTTTCAATAAATAACTCACTTCTCAAATTACCCCCCCTTTAATGTAATGTGACTTATCTTAGAGTGAAGTCTTAATGAAGTTGGAATTAAATAAAAAAGCAACAAACTGCATGCAAAACAAAAATTCCAGCCACTTAGAAGACCATGAAACCTGATGCTGCACAGGCGGTAACCGCATACCTCTCAGCAGAAGATTCCCAAGTGTTGCTTCCATGACACAATGCTTCCAGCTCACTCCTGCTGGAGTCTCTCTGCAATGCCAGAACGTAACCTCCCCGTAGCCCATCACCCCTCTGCAAGCAGCGTTCCTGGACACGTGCATAGGACTGAAATCAGTTATTCAACCATTCACCAGATCTCATAAAGTGATTACGTGCCCATGTTCTTGCTTAAGCATGTTTTTTTCGCTCCTTCCATTTTTGTAATAAAACAATTTGGAAGAAAATGGTGAACAGTTTCCCTGATTTAAAATCTTCCTTTGTATGTGATAGCTGGCTGCAGGCCTGGCTTTACGGTGTAGCACCTTTGCGATTCCCACCTGCAGTTTCGGTGTCAGGGGCAGTCCCACGGGTGAAACGGTTACATGCAGCAGTGGACAGACACACCGCTAGCATGGTGCAGGCAGCATGCTGCAGGTACCGCTGCAGTGACAGGCAGATGAATCTGCCCAAAACTTGTACGGTCTGCTGTAGGTACCCAGATGACTCCCTGCCACGAGATTTTAAAGGGCTGGTTGTGCACTCCACAAGCTGAATTACTGGGACTCTCTCTCCTCTTCCTTTTTAACGGTGTCTCACTTGCCTCAGTCATTGAAGTATTACCCACACTCCCTCTATTAAAGTTAACATGAAGCATTTACACAAAATATCTAACTTGATGAAATAATATGTTTTCACGCTGCTCTGTCCCTCCTGGATGAGGTCACAATTAGTTCACTTGGTTGTTTTCTTTTACATGATCAATTTACCTCAAAGGTATAAAACCAGAAACCACTTTTTGTCATTTTTTGACATTTCCGTCAATGAGACTTCAAAGCTTGAGTGGAGGTAGACTGTGAAGTTGGACATCTTCTGTTGTATATCACAGCACCTTGCTACAACACCACCTCCTTCTTTCCTGTGAATTGCTGGGGTAAAGGTACTGGGGTAGAGGAGGATGGTTGGAAGAAAAAAAAAGAATGCTTGGGTCCTTTTTTCTGTCGACTCTTAATGCACATAGGGGTATGACCATAAAGAAGTATAATCATTATATTATTTTTCAGTTTTAGAAACAGAATCAAGATAAAGAAGTGCTCAAGGGCAGGTTCAGTCATCTTAGTAAGAGCAGTAAAATCAACCAGCATCTCAAAGGCAAATTATTTCTTTGCTGCTGGTATTTTCACAGCCTGCTGTTTTTGGGAAAAACCGTACAAACCATGAATTTTATCCTTCCCCAATGTAAGAATCAAAAGGAATATCTCTTCTCATTTTATGCTGCATAGAATATTGTATGAAGAGAAATTATGGTTCTTACGGGCAAGGCTACATCTTACAAATCAAGACGGGGCCAGAATTAGCCATGAATGAGAGCCATGTGAACTACTAATTTGGTCCAGGCTGCTTCCCATGCTCAGTTAAAACTCAAGCAACTCAAATACAGGTTTGAGTGTATGGCCTTGTCAGACAGGTGCTTAATACAGCTCTCAGCATTTAGAATTCCAATGGTTATTTTCCAACTCAAACAGCTGAAAGACTGGAGCTGCTGAAGAATGAAAACAATCACTTTAACGGTAAAAAAAAATAATTTAATGCATTGTAAAATTGTCAGATTACTCTGTAAATAAACTAGTAATATTAGAAAAAGATAACCACAATTTTCCATAAGATATTTCTCACAATACAAAAGGTTTCATAAAATGAATTCATCTACCTAACAGTACTAACATTTATACTGGCTATAGACAAATGACAAGAAACTGTACCCCACTAACATGGTAGTGAATCCATTCCGTTCTGTGTAAAGTTAAAGCTTAGTTTTTAATTTTCATGTTATAGCCAGTTACTGGCTATAACTCTCATGCCATGCTCACTTTCGTGGTCTGCTTCAGCATCTTCCTCTTGACATTGGCCCATCTCATCTGATCTCTTGTCAACAAGAACAACTATTTGCTGCCTTATTAAGGTAAATATCTCGCATCTATTCATTTTTATCCCCACTGCTGAGGCAGGGACTGTAATTAAGGGTATAAGCTAGTTTCTCTTTGAATTTACAAATGTGGGTCAAATAGCTGTCTATTCACTAGCACCGGTAGCTAATTATTAAAGCACATGGCTAATTTGACCCTTGAAAGATTCCTGTGGCATTCAGAAGTGTGGTGAACAAGACATGTTTCTTCCCAACGTTTCTTCCTTAATTTCTATTTCAGAAGAAAAAAATAGAGAAGATACCACCTTATCCAGGAAGACCGTAGGCTGAACAAAGGAATGACAGTTGAAGCTCACTTAAGAAGCTAGGACAAAGGTCTTGCATGTGATTAAAGAAAATAGAGAGGATATTTAAGTTTTCAGGCTGTTTTATGAGGAAAGAACAATGGGGAAACATGGCATATAAAGTTAGCACAGAAAAAAGTAGGAGACATGAGCATGGGTGGAAGTGAGCATTAAGGATGAATCTGTGCAGATCATTTTGGATAAGCCAAGAGAAGAAGAAAGGAGCCATGTGCAAGACTGCTTTTAAAGCTCATGCAGGGAATCCAGATTTAACCATAAGGCAAGACAAAGCAGACGTTTCAAAGTCAACAGAGCATGCATCAGACAAGACTCATGATTTGCACAAGAATGAAATGGGTTATTGAGATATCAGGACAACAATAAAGAAGGAGGTAGCAGTGTTACAGGAGTACAAACAGCACTGTTATAAATATACCACACTTTCCCTTTACAATATTGCATCACAGACTGTATTTACAGGACAACATCTTTAGAAAATCTTCTACCTAATGAATAGCTCCCTACCCTGGGACTAATAGATAAGTGAAGCCCATCTCTTCTAGGCGGTGAGGAAGATGAGAAGTCTCTCCATCATTTCTCTGCAAGTTAAAACAGTACATTATTAACATTAAAATGAAACTGTAGTTAGATATTTCAGCATATACTTTCCTGTCCCTTTTACACTGCATTTTCTATGAATCCTGTCAATATACAAGGATGAGAATTGGAACTCATGACTTGTTGCTCTCTTGTCTCTTGACAAGAGTACCAAGAAAAATCAATACAAGTTAATCTCAAATCTTGTTTTTATACACTGTATGGTAATGTGTTAGCCTAGAATTATTCTGAAAGCATGTAGGTGTGCCTCAGTAAGTTGGGGTGGAGGGAAGCAGCTCCAGGCATTGTTTTCAGTAAAACTGCAAAACTTGTAAGACTGTTATATTGACATTTCAATCAAGACAAATCCAAATGCATTTGAATCACTACATAGTCACTGTTAGTCTTTGGAATAACTACCTAAAAAACCTGGAAGAATGAACATTTGGTTCCTTTAAAAGGTACCTCTGTGCATAATAAATTTTCCACAAAGACTCTGAAAAGACAAAAGTCAGAAGGCTTTTTTCTCCTTTGACTGTGGAAAAAACGGAAGTTCACTCCCAAATTACTTGCCCTGTTTTACTTGGATTAAAATTTGTTTTATAAGCATTCAAATATGAATATGCAATAAGGAGAAATACTTTAAATTATTTGGCTCCCCGTTATGGTACACACACACATATGAGGAGATTTTCTTTGTACAATAAAATGCAAGAGGAGATTTGAAAAGTTTGGTAGGAGTCTGTAGCTAACCAGTCTCATCACTATTCCTTTTTTCATCAGAGGGCCAAACAGTGATGCCCAGGTTATAAGCTAAGCATACTTAAGCAAGACTTTCTTGAAAACTTAATATTTTACAATTCTCTTAATACTGTTGTGTAAAAGATATTTACTAGCAAATCTCAACATTATTTTCCAGAAAGTAAATTCCTCTGCTCTTTTTAAAGAAACAGTCTCTTTAGTGTACAGCACTTACCATTAATGTGAGAGAAGTTGGGTCAAGCTTTAACCTGTTACATTCAGATGTCTCGGGATTAAAAGCATCTTCTTCATCATAAATATTTTGACGTAAAACGTTCCTTATAAAATCTGGGTTCATTGTGTTTTCCATAAACCCCTCTGTTGATGGTGGTACAGAAAATTCTAGCTGATAAAATACAGTGGAGCTTTCATTACTGAAAAACAAAGTGAAGTATGAATGCCTTCAAGTCCCGAGTGGATCTTTTCTTTTTTGAGAAGACTGACTTTTCATATGGCATGGATTTTTAAAAAACTTGTTCTAAAGGACAGCGTAAAAGAAAACTGCCAAAGATTCCAATTTTCTCCTCCCCCTCCCTTCTCAGAGCAGCTCTGGACATTAACAGAAACTGAGCACATACCTGAAGCCAACCTGAGACATGCTTTCAGTTACACAAAGGGCAATTGGACACGTGTCCTAATGGATTGAGGTTTTCAGCACTTGTGCTTCACAAGTACGTAAGGATAAGAGGTGCTGAGATATCTCATGCACAGATTAGCTGAGAACCTGCAGAAAGATTTGCTCTCCTGCTAGCAGTACCTGGTGCCACCCAGTTGTGCTCCTAACTCAGCTCTGGAGTGGATTATGCAAATCACAGAACTGGAGTCCATCTCTGGAGATTTCATTGTTTCTGGTCTACCAAATCCACTGACTACGTTTTGACAGATTTTGGACTCACAGAATTGAAAACATCAAAAAAGTAGTTGGATGGGGGAAAAGAAAAGGATACACAGAGAGAGAGCCAAAGAGGCAGAGACAGACACACACAAAGAGGCAGCAAGAGAGATCAGCTAGTCAACATGTACACAGAAGTACAGCTTTGTACCTGATGGTCTAAGTAATAATTTTTACCTGTAAAGGCTAAGGAGCTATATAGCTCACTCATTGAACAGGGCCAGCATGCCCAAGGCTGGCAGTGCAGGGGAGCACATTCCCCAGAGTGCCCTCAGGATTGCCCCTTGCCACAGCCCAAGGGGGTTTCTCCTCTGTCCTTGCTCTCTAAGGGTCCTTGGGACTTTGCAAATCTCCTTCCCATGATTTTCTCATGTCTTTCTGATTCCTTTTGCAACACTGCTTTTTAAGAACTCCGTGGGGAAGCTCTCTGATTGCCTTCCCTTACTTCTCTGCTATGTCTCCATGAAAGTGCCACGCTGCAGCTGATCTTTCCAGCTCCACTTTTCCCTCTGCTGCTCAGTCTGTGGTGTCTCCATAGATTAAAACTCTAACAGGCTCAAACACAGCGAACTCCTTAGCCTGCCTTCAATGCCAGTTTCGGATGAGAGTAAGATCCTCCCTCTGTTCCAGCTTGAAGCTTTCCATTGCCTTTGCAAGGCAGGCCTGGATGCTTTTCCCCTTCTCCCCATTACTGCTACTCCTCTGGCTCCACCAGCCTTCGGTGGTTGAGCTTCTCCTCCATGTCTAAGAGTCTCCTGCTCAGGCTAGCTTAGCCTCCTCTCTGCCACCTGCTCTGCCTCTCACTCCTGTTCCACCAGTCTCTCCAACATGCTGCTGCGTTGAGATTTGCTCCTGTTGTCCAAAGTAAAGTGAGGGGGAAAAGTGGTCCAAACAAACCAGCAAATGCAATATTACTCTTTTGGCTCTCATGACTTGTATGTCCCTGTTGCCTTTAGCTCTTTTGGAAACAAAACAGTTCTCCCCTCCCCATGGACACTGTTTTATTTATTTAAGGCTATTTAAGCCATGTCAATCTCAAGTGGTTCCAGCAGCTCATGTTCCTTTTAATAAATATCCTTGAATATGTTTATTAAGGGCTGCACTTGGAACCAAAGACAGCAGAGACGATACAGCAAAAAAATGTTATTGTCATTATATATCATTAGCAGCTCTTGCCATTTACACCAGAGGATGCTTTGACCAGTTTTCACTACCTATGTATGTAAATTACCCCAAATAACCTATTTTTCACAGATTTAAATGTGCATATTTAAATAGGCACATGTATGTCTCATGAAAAGCCGGGAATTTTTAGACAATTTTGGTGACAGAAGTTGCTTACCTGAAATAAACCACCTGAGCTGACCTAAAGTAGCGTCCTAGAGCTGGAGATGAGCTGTAGACATCTGTTAACTTGGAGGGAAAAAAGAAAAGAAAAAATAATTACTTCTTCCATTCACTCTCTCTTTTCCCCATAAAAAAGTACAAAGAATCATTCTTACAAGGTGTTTTAAGGGGCATAAATACAGGTGCTGAAGGTCAAATATCAGCAAATATCTGCCCTGGAAAAGGTTACACAATCCATTTATGCCTGACAGACAAGTTAATCTGTGTGTCTGAGTGATTACTATATTACCTTAACACAATGGAAGCATTCTGGGCAAACTACAAGTATGTACTCATGTTGCTATATGCAGTTTATGTTGTTTGGCTTGGGTTTTTATTAGTATCAAAAAGCTCTTCTGCTCTTACTGGGTAGAGGGAAGGGTCTCTCTACTGAGACTCCTTTCCACAGTAAGTCTAGAGCAGTACTGCCATGCCTGCCGAGCTTATTTCAGCCGTAACTCAGAGCTGTGATAGCTCAAGGGAAATGGCAGCTATAAATCCAGGCTGTCAGCATGTACTTACAGGATTTTTAGCCAGCACTGGGTTTAGATGACCTTCGCAGGCCCCTCCTAACCTAAAGTATTCAATGAATCTATGAAAAAGGTGAAGACTATGTCCCAGCCATTACTCAGATTTGGGGAAAAAAAAAAATCAAGCACCTTTTTTTTTTAATAAAAAAATAAAAATCATTGTGAACTGCTTGTGTGCTTAAAAGCAGTCAATTCTTTTTTCTAGATCAGGACTTAAAAATTATACTAAAAACATACAACTCAGGAATTTCTGTGGACATGCAAATGACTGAGTTGCTACACAGAGAAAAAGAAACTTCTTAAAAGGGAGAACACTGAATCTGTGTTACAAGCAGAATCAGCTTTGCCAAGAACCACATCAACACATACCCTGTTAGCAATGTCTTCAGAGAAAAAGTGCGGGAGACCACACATTAACTCCAACGTTCCCGAAAAATTGCAACTATTTCCACTATTTAGTAGTGCATCAGGATCCCAATAGTCATCCTCATCTGTGTAAACATCTAATATGCAAAAGGAGATAGAAAAGGGAGGAAAAAGTTCCAGTTAGCAGAAGTATTGAGAAAAAAAAAAAACAAACTCGCTTGGCTTTCTCCAGGGTGGCTTTCTCACGAATTTCCTAAGTAATGACTGCCTGGGAATGACAGGAAAAAAGTGCAGGTCACCTGAAGAAAAGTGACAGCACATGGAGGTCAATCACCTGCCCCCCCTTAGTGAAAGTCAGCTGCTTTGGAAGCCTGACAGGCACAGGCACCACACGAGGGGATGCAAGTGATCCATTGCACTTGTTGCAGTGTTACAAGCATCATTTCCATCCTCATCCCTGACTCCGTTCTCATACCATTTTCTCACTTAGCTACAAACTGGAATTGCCATCTGATCAGGATACAGGTTGCTTGCTACCTGCTAAAATAAAAGCGTTCACAGCCACTACTCAACACCCCACCCTCCATAGTCAGCATCCCAGTCCCTTCAGCAGTTTACGGCAGGCGTTTAAAGGATGCTACTGTTCCCTTTGTGTTATATAAGACAGGGCATATTGTACATTTCTATTAGAGGATGAACCGAGAGTGAGATACTTACTAGAATAAAGAATTAGGCTGATGAGAATGACCAGGAAGAATACTAGAAAAGTTGTAGTTATAACCATCCATAGTTTACACTTCCAGAAAACTACATTCCCACATGATTTCCAGCGATCTCTCTCCTAGTTACAAAAGGAAGGGGCACGCTGATTAATGAAATAAGGCAGAAAAAAAATTACAGCATGTCTGTACTGTAACGTTTAGAAACAACCCCCCCCTAGATGGGAGAGTCTCATTGGTAAGCAATGCTCTATACCAGGGGGTCCCACCCTTAAAGTACTGCTGCAGGTGGGAACGTAGACCTGCAGAAGGCAAAGGACATTCACAGGCAGGCTATTACTTGAAAGAGGCATATCATTCCCCGTTTGTGCAGCATTTCCAATTCCTGAATTGCCCGTAAAGCTGAGGTGCTACAAGGGTGCTTTCATGGCTTCCACATTTATTTTTTTTAAACTACATGGATTTGATTCATCTCCCACAAGCTGTCCTTTTAATGTTTGCCACCTCTCCCAATCAGAAAAGGTGTCTGTGAAGGAATTTCCGAAATCATTCACCTCTGCGACGTTGATGATATCAGTCTGTGTAGCTCCTGGATGCCAGCACCCAAAGCAAGTGGACTGCTATTCATTAGATACTATTGCATTAAAGAACACTGTGAAATTACTGAGACTTTTACAGCTGACTGCCTTTTTCTTCAGAAGATTGGAAACTTGAAGGCTGTTGAGTACATTTAAAATCTCACCTGTTCTAGGAGATCACAAGGAAACTGTCTTCAAAGAAATTTCTCATGTGTGCACATTTGTATAGGAGAGAAAGGAAAGAAAGGAGAATACCTGCCTTTTGTTTAATTTTTATTAAGATTTAAGACCATGGCAGAAGTTAGTGTTTTATTAGTTACCCCAGCAGTACTAATATTAAAAAAAAAAAAAAAGCAAAAAAAAAAACTTAGGTGAGGTAGCAAACAAATAAACCTCCAACTATTTTGCTCCACAGCCAGAAGACTGAAGGACAGGCATGAATTCATAAAAAAGTAGACCATGCTGCCTTTTAAATTCCTCCTCCTCATCCACTGTAAACCCAGCTGTAAACTCCATGTCCTTTTTGACATCGGTACCAGGAGAGGAAAAGCATTGCTGTAGATTGTCTGGGCCACACACGTGCAGGTTGGCAGGAACTAGCTGCTGGCTGGAGGCACTAACCCAGGTTACCTTCATTTATGTTTTTGAGCTTTCTAAGAGTTGAGCAGAATAGAAAGCCTTTCACTGAATTTAACTGACATCCACCAGCTGGCTTAAAGCTTCTTTGCAGGTGGCAGATAAGCAGGGGGAGAAAACAGACACTCACAGAAAGATCTTACAAGAGTCATTTCTCCAGGAGCGGGAGCAGAGAAAGGGAAAACGCTCTCTGCAGACACCCCTACACGGAGAACTTTGCTTTGGTGGAGAACAAAGGGCAAAGACTGAATATGGTTTTGCTTATGGCATGCTTTCAGGTGTAATCGTGTTTACATATATTTTTTTTAATTTGATTTTTAAAATTTATTAGAAGAATGAAGCTTCAATTTAATACTTGACACTAGCATACCAGTTTGTATCTGAAAAAAAGAAAAAAAAAAAAAGCCGTAACTACTGCCTAGAGTACAGCTATGAAATCAGACATTGTAATATCGATTGAGACAGACCAAGCCCAGGTTTCTATTGAGCCACATATTTAGACCATTACAAATGCGTAATTCTTAATCACGCATAGCAAACATGCTTGACCTCAAACAAACGTTTAGCTCCCCAACTACCCCGTACCAGCTGGGTCAACACCCTCCAGGCATTGCCCATATACATTGCAAGACTGCCAAGAGGGACCAGCAGCAGAGAAAATCTCTCCCTGCTGGGCAGGGCAGTTCTGATTAACCTGCCACCTGAGCAGGAAGCACAGCATGATCATTTTCCAGCCATCCCTATTAGGATAGGAAGCCAGTTGCCAGAATCAGCAGAAACAGAGTCCAAATGAAAATTCAGTTCTGGGAAGGGGAAGTCTAACCAGAAACTTACGGGTAAAGTTTCTCAAGATAGCTGAGCAGATCTAGCTCACCCCTGCCTCTCCTCCACCCTTCTCCTGTTCCTCTTTGCACCTCCCTAGAATCTGTCTGACCTTGCAGCAAGCTGGTTCAGCTTATCAGACCGGAGGAG
>VZTL01024513.1:0-14063 GCA_013400535.1 Scopus umbretta | reverse complement strand
ATATATAAATATATATATATTTACAGGTTACACAGACAAAAATTACATTTTCTGAACCACATCCTAGAAACTCAAATGTACACTACTTATTCATGTCCCTTAGTCCAACAAGTTCATGTTCCTTAGATTAGCAAGTTATTTTTTAATTCTCTCCTTTTTTTTTACCTTAATAGGGATATCCAATATGGGTAATCTCAAAAATTTTTGTTACTTTTTCATGAAAGTCTATTCACAGCAGTCATGCCACATCACACTAAATTAAGGTGTTATACAATTATCTTACTATGGTACATTTTCTTCAGATGTGCATTGAATTTTATCGTAGATAAGTATATTATATGTTTTTGTTAGGCTAGCTTTTGTCCTTTTATTCAGAGATATTTGGCCTTACCTTCCCCTCAAAAAATCTTAAAAAAATCTAACCTACAAAACATGACAGAAAATAGAGGTAAGCTGTGAACAAACTGAACACAGTTATTCAGATACCTCATATTTTTGTTATTACATGTTTCACTGGTTTGGGTTTTTTTTATTTAGATATCCAGTGTACTTCTGAGTCCCTGTCACCATAGTAGTGCAGAGACTTATACATCTATTTTCTCACAATATTCCTACAAAATGTTGTTCTTATTCAACAGATGGGTATTTCAATCAATAGAACTATTTCACAGCACAGAAAACCTTAAGGTTTAATCTTGTAATAAGGACCTAGACTTCTCAATGCTAATTTTGATACTCAGTCCCATCATTTTGTCACCACTGAGACTGTCAGATCCCTTTTGAATACCTAGCTGTCTTTTGTGGACATGTGAATAAGTCCCTAAAGGCAAAACTGCTTGGAGACTAAGCTCTGGAGCATTCCTAAGCAATGGATTCCCCAACCATTTTGCCTTTAGGTGAGATGCAGCAGATGTTCCTAGAGCATTCCTGCCTCAGCTAGTCTTGTACAATAAAGATCTGGGGACTTACACATGAAAAGATGTCTCATTATAGCAAGTAGCCTGAGATGAGGATATTCAACTGGTAAGGATAAGACCTGCAGTCTTCTGAGTTTAGAGCAGCATCTTGCACTCAAGTCTCCTTCCAATAAGAGTGCCTTTGTCACCAGGGGCTGTGCCCTGGTGTGGGTCCTGCTGCTTGAATCTCTTCTGCTTTGTATGAACAACTACACACTCTTTAGGGCACAGGCACTGGAACTTGTTTCAAATAGTCACCATGGATCTGGCTGTCCATTTTGGAGGAAGGAAGAGATTTTAACCATATGGATATGATGTGACCTGGGCTGTGCCATTGTTCCTCAGGGCCAGAGAACAGGCTGTGGTCCATTTTAATAGTAAAGATTTAATTATGACAAGTAGCATTGAAGGAAAATTGCTTTCCCTAATTTCAGTGCTATGCCATGATTGTACATTCGGAATGAATAAAATAAAACCCAGCACCCAACACTGGTAATTTAATTGGGGCTTCCACAAGCAAAAAATGGAACTAGAAAACCAGCTGCTAACTTAGTTTAAAAAGTAGACTTCAAAGAAAAAAGATGTGGGGAAGACATTAGCTAAGCGGACTTGCAGTCTGTTTTTAACCATGCCACTGATTTTTTGTCACACAAAACAAAACAAAAAAGGAGCTAGTAAACCAATTTCGGTTGAATTTCAGTGCTGATTTTCTACAGAAATCGCATGCTTTATTAGAATTTCTATGTTTCTTATTCTTCTCACTGTTCCCAGGCCCAGACTGCAAAATTGTGATACCACGTCAGTGTCCCGCAGGAATGCTCTGTCACAGAATCCACTAATACTGTGTGAACATCAATTGTTATGGTGATAAGCAGTGTAAAAAAACAATAAATGCAACATTTTACAAAGATGCTATAGCCAAGAGACAAGACATAAAAAGCCTATATTACTAAATATTTCCAATATGAAACTGTCCTGTCTAGTAAACTGTGGTTTCTAGGGAATCACAGAAAAAAAAAAGGGGTGAAAAGGAGATATGCAGGGAATGCAATAGATCCCTTTGCCCTTCACTTTGCCATCCATATAACATGTGAAAAAAGTGAATAAACTAGCATGACTAGTAAAGCAAATACTGAAGTGACTGCAATATTAAATGTAGCAAACCAGCTGAGATATTCCAATAGAACAAAGTGAGTAAAGAACTACAGAATAAAGAGTGGGGAGGGAATGTTTAAATTCAGTAAAGTTTAAAATATTTTACTTTAATTAAAACAATAATTACATTCTTTCCAAACTTTTCTATCAGTGAAAAGTGTTAATTTCTGATTTTGATCCCAAATAAACGTCGCTATGTCAGAATTCTCACGGAGGTGAAATACAATTTTTAGACTAAAAAAGGCAAAAGGAATCAAGCTTGTTTAAAGTCCTACTGAGCTCTAAATCAGCTCCATTTTAGAACTGAAAGGAGGAAAATCTACACAACAACACATTCTGGTGTGCCAAGTGTGCGTGTGCGTTGCTCATATTTCTCCAGTTCATATCCTTTACCATTGACTAGCCAATACCTGAAAACCTTTAATGTAAGTATTCTCATAGTGTAAGAATACTCGTATAATAAATTTGCTCCCAGAACATGGAAGTTGTGTGCGACTAAATGACTTGCTAATGTTCACTTAGGCAGTCTGAAGTCACCTGCTTGGCAGGAAATTGAATCCTGGTATTCAGATTTCCAAGCTAATGCCCTAACCTAATACTGGGTTCCCTAATTCTGGAATTATATTTTCTTTATTTCATCCTATACAGGGAATGAGCATGCTTTCCTTTTCACTTTTACACTGCAAAGAAGATCGGTTCTCTGCCTTTCCTTGTAGAGATGTGATGGATAGAGAGCAGATATGTGTGAAAGGCAAGCAGGATGGATAGAGAGCTCATTAATTCCAGGATATACATTTCTTACTATGTGTAAAGGATTTTCCTAATGAAGAATGAAAAACATATGTATTGTCCCACCCTAGCACTATCCTAGTCCTTGGCAGCACATCTGAAGTAGCTTTCACAGTAGTGGAAATGTCTGTCGTTCAAGTGAATTACATTTTGTGGTCTGCTGAATATCATCAAACCAGTGAGGAACCCTTACACATCTGCAGTCTGGTCTTAATCAAGACACAGCAGGAAGATACTGAAATGAAGACAAATTTAATGAAGGATTGTCATTGTTGCCCTCTTAGGTAGACAGACAACCCTAGAAAGATGTCATAGCACTGGGAGATGGGAGGTAGTTTGGAAATGTGTGCTTCTTAGGTGTTAGTGATTTCTGCTTTGGACTTCCTGAAAGTGTTGACTCTGTTCCACGTGGGTTAGCTGACTGTATGGGGGATTGCACTAACAGTGGCCTTCTGCTTTGCAAATAATAAAGATAAAATTGGGCTGATTTTACTGTTCATCACTCCTCTCTGTTCAAATCTATGCTCTAAAAATTGCCTACATGTTAAATAAAATGAATTTTTTCAGGGAGGTTGGACATATCCTTAGAGATATTCAAATGCTGTATGCACATGGTCCTGGCAACTGGCTGTAGGTGGACCTGCTGGAGCAGAGGATTGGGCCAGATGGCCTGCAGAGGCACTTTCCAATGTCAACCATTCTGTGATTCTGTGAATTACCAGAATAATTCTTAACCATGTCTCCATATATATTCCTTCCATTCATAAAGCATTATGTATTCTTTGAGTCCTGAAACACATGAAGGTTTGAAGCTCAATAATAGAAATCATACAGTATTTTCAGGGAGGCATTCCACTGGGAGAGGCTTTTGATTGCTACTTTAAAAAAGGTGAAGAAATACCTGCATTTGTGGTGGGTTGACCTTGGCTAGCTGCCAGGTGCCCACCAAGCTGCTCTATCACTCCCCCTCCTCAACAGGACAGGGGAAGGAAAATACAATTAAAAGTTTGTGGGTCAAGATAAGGACAAGGAGATCACTCAGCGGTTACCATCATGGGCAAAACAGACTCGATGTGGGGAAATTATTTTAATTTATTACCAACTAAATAGAACAGGATAATGAGAAAAAAAGAACAAATCTGAAAAAAACACCTCCTCCCCACCCTTCCCTTCTTCCTAGGCTCAACGTTACTCCTGATTGCTCTACCTCCTCCCTCTAAGCAGCATAGGGGGACAGGAAATTGTGTCCATCACACATTGTCTCTGCTGCTCCTTCCTCCTCATGCTCTTCCCCTGCTCCATTGTGGGGTCCCTACCTTGGGATACAGTCCTTCACAGAGTTCCCCAACATGAGTCCTTCCCACAGGCTGCAGTTCCTCAAAAACTGCTCCAGCATGGGTCCCTTCCACAGGGTGCACTCCTTCAGGAACAGATTGCTCCAGCGTGAGTCCCTCATGGGGTCACAAGTCCTGCCAGAAGACCTGCTTCTGCATGGGCTCCTCTGCACAGGCCAGAGGTCTTGCCAGGACCTGAGGGTCACAGCCTCCTTTGGGTGCATCCACCTGCCCCGTTGTGGAGTCCTCCATGGGCTGCAGGTGGTTATCTGCTTCACAATGGACCTCCATGGGCTGCAGTGGGACAGCCTGCCTCACCATGGTCTTCATCACAGGCTGCAGGGGAATTTCTGCTCCAGCACCTGGAACACCTCCTCCCCCTCCCTCTTCACTGACCTTGGCATCAGCAGGGTTGTTTCTCTCACATATTCTCACTTCTCTCTTCCAGCTGCTGTTGAGCATCTTGTTTTACCCTTTCTCAAATATGGTTTCACAGAGGTGCTACCAATGTTGCTGATTGGCTCAGCTTTGGTCAGCAGTGGGTCTGTCTTGGAGCCAGCTGGAATTCACTCTGTCCAATATGGGGGCAGCTTCTGGCATCTTCTCACAGAAGCCACCCCCTCAGCCCCTCCGCTACCAAAACCTTGCTGTGTAAAACCAATAAGCATTGAAAATGAAATTCTTTCAACAAGTTACGAAAACTATGCCAAAAGATTGTCCCTTGAAATATAAAGCCAGCCAAGCAGCTGCACATAAGGATGGGAAAATTAGGCAAGAAAGATAAAAGCAAATAAACAGACAAAGATGTCCCATAAGCTGAGATCAAATGAAGTCAGTCATATGAAAATCAAAAAGAAGGTACAAGGGAGGGAGGCTGAGCATGCTAACATGACATAAAGACATGTTTAGACACAGTAAGCAAAATGATCCAGTGAAGTCATAAAATTTTATAGAATACTGAATTCATCTAAAATTTACCAATATTTTTGAAATTGACCTCTGGATGATTGACAGCCATCATGTACACTTAACAGACAGAATATAGATATTGGTGTTCTAAACAGAGTGCTTAAGAAAAATAAGATTTGTATTAATAACTTCATTTGAACCACATTCTAAGATCTTATACAACTACTTCTAACATTTTTCTGGGAGAAACACAGGGTATGAACTTTTACAACTTGAAAAATGTACAGAAGAGAAGTACATTTTTCTGGCCAGGTTTTTTTCTATTTTTTTCTTTTTTTTTTCTTTTTTTTTTTTAGCAAAGCAAATTCCAGTGTCAAAAGGTTCCCATTTACTGTGTAACCACTGTAACAGTTTTCCCCACCATGTTTCTATTTTTCATCTGCAATATTACTGTTATCTAGAAGTGAGGCTGTAACACAGCTCTTAAAGCTGTTTTGTGCTTTTAACACTTGATATTGTTTGAAATGTAAATCCACGTCCAAGCTAAGTTCTGCAAACTAATGTTAAGTAGAATAGACATCCAAGATACTGAATATAAGAAATCTAAAATAGACTTTACATTCTAGGAACGAGTCCGTCTCTTTTATACTATAAAATATTTGGGGTTACTTTCAGTATTGCAATCTCTCTGTAACAGCAAAGTTCATTCTATTTCACTCTGCAGGTCTAAAGTAGCTGGAGTTTTTTCCTTATACTACCTTGTATAAATCTCAGCAGGAAAGAACAGGTGGGTTAATTCAACTTAATGGAAAAAAAATGACATCTTTTGTGACACAGATACGTTTTGAGACTTGTCACAGTTGGTCCTGGAAAGTAATGCAAAGATTAATACAATGGGGTGCCACATGAGATGCATTCTAAAAAGGAAGTTCTCCTTCTGCACAACGCGTCTTTAAAAGTATGCATTCAAGGAATCTTTTTTAAATCTCCGCTTTATGACTGCAGAGTTTCTTTTAGCTGGAACAGATGCTTGGGACTTTTCTCTGAACCCTTATCTCTTGTGCTGTGTACTGGGCTGCATGATGTAACCTGCATGACATGTTGTCTGGAGGATAATTGTGTGACTTGTACTGCCATAATGGATCATAGTATGCAGTCAGATTGTTGAGCCTACTTGAAAAGATAAGTGTGGAGTATTCTTTGAAGTGTCTTAGCTGGGTTTGTCCCAGTTAACATCACATACCAGATAAAATTTTACAGAGTGATGCAAGTAAACTGAAACTTACAGACTCTTTAAAAACTACATTTTAGTGCTTGTGGAGTGTTTCAAAAGCCAAAGATAGTCCCTGGGTAATATCACTTTCCCTGAACTTTGCTTTCAGCCTGTCTGTTTTCTGAAGTCATTTCCATCAGGATATTCAGATTACACAGCATTAATCCATAAATGTCATTTAGCATTAAACTCTACCCTGATATAACAGTAATTAAGAAAGATGACACTAGTTTGTCATTCTCAGCTTGTCTGCAAGACAAATGATAGTGTTGACTATTAGTTACCTTTATCTGCTCAATAGGTAAAAATGTCAATGATTAGAACAAAAGCCATATATTGAGAAGATTAATGTACGCTGTAAGTCTAGGGGGAGAAAAAAGACTCTACTGGGAAAGTGCAAAAAGATATAATTATTAAAAACTTTTTTTACTGAGGGTAAAGTATATAGTGCAGTACTTCTCTGACAATTTTACTAAATGAGCTGCTTTTTCTCAGAAGTACTTTATAATTTTCATAGTTCACAATTTTCAATTAAACTACAAAATTTTACTGTTGATACCTGAATCACTTTTATCTTTAAATACTCTTTACATACTTTAAAAATATCTATGGAAAAATGTGTATTATAATACACTTGTTTCTATTAGAGGAAAATCTATGCTCCAAGCCACTTTATGCCCTTGTTTGTACTTCAAGGACAAATCAAGCAATTTTAGCAGCATTGCATCTATTTGCCAATAAGTTTGGTATTTTGAACTCTCTCTGAGTGAACATTTGCAGTTTTACTGTTCTCAGCCAGGGCTCCAATTTCAATGCTGCAGATATAACAACTGCATTTTTTTTATAACCATATTAACAAGAGAGGCCCTACTGTATTTCCGTCTCACACAAAAAAAGACAAACATATATAAATATAGTCCAGAAGTCTGTGACTAGCTGTTGATCAAAACTGTTCTCAAACATTTATGTACATGCAGTTACAGTGACTATTTTATTAAAAAAGCTCCAAGGTTTCTGTTTTGCATGACAACATTGGTCCTTCAGTTCTAGCAATCAGGAAATGCTTGAGCCCTTCTTGGTTTGTTCCCATTAGCAAGGAAAAAAGGTGACATAAATCACATCTTTTGTGGGGGCAATTTCTGTTCTTTTATGGAGAATGGATATTAATGTTCTTTCTCTCCAAACTTTGGGGCAAAGTACAGTGTTTCTTTGCCCACAGTCCAGTCATGTCTTCTTTCCATCTCACCCCACACCCCCAAGTGTTCTGTCTCTGAAAATCACACGGTTGCTTTTCTGCCTTCTTACGGGCTCTTGGTTTTCCGATTATTGTTCTCTCTCTGACAGATCTGACACTGACATATGTGGAAGTCTCATGTGCTGAGAATTTACACTGTCTTGTGGTGGCCAGCTACAAGCTGAGTGAGGCCATCCTGAAATGAGTAACTAGTTTCCATGCTGCAATTTGTGGAGATGGTAATCCAAGGAAGAGATTGTCAGAAGTGCAGCAAACATAAACAGGACAGTCAGTAGATGATTTTCGTATTGGAAACTATGTGATCCCTAAGTTTGTATTAGTAAATGAGTTACTAGCTTATCAGTATTCTGATGGCTCAGGGTATGGGAATGAGCTGTTGCCCATAATGTTGAAGTGTTAGCACAGTCTCTAGCATAGTTCTGGCTTAGGCTAAATTGTATTTTAGGCAGATGGCATCTTATGCCTAGTTATGGGATGGTAAGGAACAGACACCATTCCTAACTGTAGTTTGGATGCTAGTTAGAGAGCTTAATGGATGGATGTCACCTTTGTAAAAAAATAGTGTCTGACCAGTTTTATTTACAGGCACAGGTGTAGCTTATGAGTCCCAGTGGAGATCGGGTCCAATGCAATACACTGGCATCTGTCCTGTCCTTCCAAGCAAAAGACATACAAGCAGATATAAAAGATACAAAATCTGTAGAGATCTGAGATCAACCCATAGCTGGGGGAAAAAAAAAAAAAAAAAAAAAAAAAAGAAAGGAACTAGAATAGCCAGAACCTTGAAAAAAAGGCCGGAGATCTATTTCCTGTTCAGGAGTCTCCAACTGACAACCAACATATGAAGTATGCCTTGGTTTAAGGTATTAAACTGTAGCCTGCTGTTTCATGAGATATTGTGTTGTTAAGCTAATCAGTCAGTTCTCTAGCCTTTGTGCTCACCACTATCCTGGCCTGTACAACCCAGCATGGGTTAAGAGACTAAGGTGGTATTAGCCTGCACTACCTCAGCTGCTTCCAATCAAAACATTTTTAATTTCTTCTCCACCTTGCCTAAATGAATTGTGAATCCCATGCTTGTCATTTTTAATGAGGCCTGTGATTGACCATGTGATTGATAACAGCATTTATCATTTTCTGACATAATAATACATTAAGTCCTGGACAAATCATGCAAGCCATACAACCTCAAACCTCTTTAGTCTAGAATTTAACCCATTTTTCCATTTTAGAGACTGTTCTCTCATTTGCTGTAAAATATATTACTCTCTCTTTGCTGATGCATTCCCTATCCTTAGACATAACACTTAGAAAAATTTGTATGTTCTTTAGTTTACAACTTACACTATAAGCTAAAATACACCGTGTCTTCTAGAGAAACATTTTACACTCATTTGTCTTCCAATTAAGCACTAAATAAATATTTTTGTATCATACAAAAAAAACCCTTTTCACTTTAAACTTTCACTTCTCCAAATGTTGGCATCAAACATCAGTAAATAAGACACTCATAAATGTTTTTTTTTAAACTATCTATCCTTTAAACATCCCCTCCTGTCCATTTTTCAGGGCTACCAAGGATAGGATGTACTCTCTCTAGTTATCAGAAAGTAAGTAGTCTAAATCAAGCTTTGTCCATCCCTAATCAGTGGAGAAAGGCAACTCCAGAGGGTGATTCATTGCCTCCTAAAATAAAGGGGATGAATCACCCTCTGGAACTGCCTTCTCTTTACCCTTGATTGCAGAGGGAATCTTGATGACTGCTTTATAAAAAGACATGATTATGCAGTCATTTTAAATGAACATAAATTTAGGTTGTTGTCAGAAGTGTGGTCACACCTTGCTCCATTGTCTCTGCTTATTTCCATATCCTTTTTGGTGTCATGGGAGTGGGAGCTGGTAAATGATTGGTTATAAAACTGGATATGGATATAGATATGGATTTTTTTTTCTGACCAAATTAGGTTTCATCCAATCATATTCCCTGATTTGGCTCCCACTGTGATCACAAAAACTTAGCACCAGTACAAGCATTTCTAGGAGCCATAGCTGGCACTCCTCACTTTAAAGGTGCAGAAAAGCACTGTCTTAGATTAAAGTGACTATGTAACCACAGTCTCAGTCACACAACATATACACAAACACATTCAGGTGAATTGAATCTTTTAACTTTTCAGGAACTGAGAATGAGAAAACCTCAAGAACACTTAAGAATTTTTTTTTCTCAGAATCCGGTTTTTAAATACTACCTGCAACATGTAGTGTAAATGCACTTTTCTTTTCCTCAGAAGAGTGCATTAAAAATGAAACTCCAGGTTAAAATTATTTGGGTTCTTTCTCAACATCTCTCTCTCACACACAGGCACAAAATGAATCAGATTCATTTAATTTAAACTTTTCTGAGAGTTAAAAACCTTACACTAAACAGAAAAATAAATATTTTATACTGTTAAAATAGTGTTAAANCCCATCAATCCAGCCTGTCCAGATCCCTCCGCAGAGCCTTCCTATCCTTAAGCAGATCAACACTCCCACCCAATTTAGTGTTCTCTGCAAACTTACTGAGGGTGCATTCAATCCCCTCATCTAGATCATTGATAAAGACATTAAACAGAACTGGCCCCAATACTGAGCCCTGGGGAACACCGCTTGTGACCGGCCACCAATTGGATTTAACTCTGTTCACTGCAACTCTTTGGGCCCAGCCATCCAGCCATTTTTTTACCCAGCAAAGAGTATGCCCATCAAAGCCATGAGCAACCAGTTTCTTGAGGAGAATACTGTGGAAAATGGTGTCAAAGGCTTTACTAAAATGTAGGTAGACAACATCCACAGCCTTTCCCTCATCCAGTAAGCCAGTCACCTTGCCATAGAAGGACATCTGGTTAGTCAAGCAGGTTTTTCTTTAACCGAGTCAGTTTGATTTACAGAAACTTAAAAAAAACATTTGGATGGTCCTCTCAATGTGTGACCAGCTACGCCTTCCTGAGGTGGAGGATCTCACTCCAGTGCCACTGTAGCTACTCTTATTGATAAACTGCTGTCTCCTTTGAAAGTGCAGGCTGCAGAGTGATGGAGACTCCTACAAAAAAGGTGCTCCATTAGTTACTCCCACTACAAACACTCCTGAAAAGAGCATATTTCGATGTAGCACTGCTCTCCTTTTTCAGAATGGACAAGCACAGATGGTCTTAACACTAAAGCAGAGCTGGGAAGACTTTCTCCTGCGTGCAATTAGCAGCAGAAGGGCAAAATACTGCGCATAGTTTTAGAAGGAAACACCCTTCTTTCCTCCCCTCTTCTCCTCTACACCTCCATGGTGTCAGCTCTGTCTGCATTTGTTTTTTGGTTCTTTCAGATCTGAAAGGAATGAGGATCCAATAAAAGAAACTTCCATCAGGAAGCTCAAGGCAATAATCAGACAGCAAGTAAAGGCTTTGGGCCAGGGTTATAACTGGGACTCAGGCACTTCTTTAGGTGCCTCATTCTGACACTCAGTCATCACATTCATCCACAAAATCCTGCTCAGCTGCTGTTGAATCTTACAGAGCATACAGTCCCTTGGCATCTAACTTTGTGCTAGTAAAGTTCCCCTGGCATTTACCTTTTCCTGCATAATCACCTAGTGGCTAATTGTGCAGTTTATACTTTTGCTGTTACAGGATTAATTTATTCCTAGAGCACAATTGTTCAGTGCAAATTCACAGGAATAAAAATATTATTATGCTTATCTTTTCTCTAGAGACAAAGTTGGGAAACTTCCTTCTTAAAGTTGAAAATTTTAAAAGCAAACAAGCAAAGAAGAACTTTGCAAACAAGCCAGAAAGACTTTTTTTTTTTTTTTTTAAATTAAAATCCCACAATACCTAGAGAATGACAGCAAAAACTGTTTCCCTATAGGAAAAATTAATTAGCTTCTGTTCAGAAAAATCTCTTCTATCTTTTCAAAGATGCTAGCACAATTCTTGGATCACATAAGAAGAACAATAGAGGAGCAAGCCCCCTCTCATCTATTCTTATCTGCAGACAGAGATTCTGATAGCTACTCCATCACATTTTAAAATATTATTGGTAGCAAGAATACAGACAGCAGTTCTCAGTGTCATGTCAGAAGTATGGTTTTGTCTGATGGAGCTGTAGAGACATGTCCTGTTCAATGTGACTTCATTTTTTTGAAAAAAGGTTGTCTGAAAAGAAAATCCCATCAGAGCATATTTGCCTGCAAGATTCCTTACAGATTTCTTATTACAAAGCCTTCCTCTTGGGAGACAACAGGCAGAATTCCCTGTGGCCTATGGAAATTACCACATAAGGAGGGCAACCTGCTGCATGTAAGACCTTTTCCCTGGTGCCTGGGTGTAGGTACAGGTTTAGCAGATTGTGAGAAGGTTTCTAGATTTGCGACCTGAACTTTGCCAATTGTTCTGTAAACTTCATCTAAATTTAAGCAAATAGTGCTCAGGAAAGAGAGGCTGACTTCCTACAAACCTGAAAGGCAGGAGGGAAGGGTGAAAACAAATTAATTTCTTGTAGCTTAGGTGGCAAGTACTGAATATGTATTCTTATTCAGTAGAGAGTTTAGGACCATGTGAATCAGGAGCCTAAAAGTAGGCTTTGGGAAAAGCATCTCTAAAAATGGTGAGTAAAGATTTGGGGCTCTAACATCTGTGAGTGACCCCTTAGCAACAGACAGGGACCAGCACTGGAGAAGCAAGACATTGCATGGGTTCCTCCTGGTCTTTACTGTAGGGCATATTGCTAGGTAGCTCTCCAGTAAGGTAATTTTACAAAATAAAGTTTTATCAGAAGTTGCTTGCAACTTGCACATTAAGGATCAGAGACAGTCTCATAAGTAATACTCTTAGCCAGTATTATCTGTTCAGGAAACTGTTCTCTACCAACCTAGTACTGCTGTGACACATTATGTTCATCTTGATCAGCCTGAGTTTTGATTTTAGTTAGCTCTGTTTCAGTAATAAGCTCTGGAACAGTGGCTATTATTTACATATATTTAAAGTTATCAATTATAAACACACATATGGATATAAAGAGTTCATTTCTTTTTTATTTTTTTTTTAACTTTGATAGTATCAGAAGCTATTTCTAGGAAGATTTTATCTAAACCTCTACAGGAAAAGAAAGAAAGGATAGTGTTATAAAAATATCTATTTCCCAGCTGGGTGAAAGATATCTAGAACAAGACTAAGACTTACATAATTGATATATTTGAAGACCAAAAAATCCTGGCAGGGATATAATAATTACTTTTCACTAAAGGAAACCCAGAGGCCCTGAGCAGATTTGCTAAGTTTAGCAGCTATATGCATACATCTTACAGCAGGATCAAGACCTTTAGTACCAAAATCCTGAGAGCTTCAGCAAAGGGGAAATGTTAATACCAGAAAATTTTTATAAAACCAGCAATACAGGTGAAGTCTATGAGTGCTATAATGCTCTAGGTTCATCAATGTTGCACTTTTTTAGTAATTGTTTATGGAAAAAAGAATATTGAAACTCACTCAAAGCACATACATTAATTGTCCTGCTCTTAATTGTGATCTGAAAGTTAATGCGTACATTTATGTAAATCTCAGCTCTGTTTCATGAAGTTCACATTTGCACTTTGAATCTGTCCTCCACTGCTAGACTTCTGTTCAGCAGGGCCTTCCTGCTTGTTTCAGGGATGCCAGCAGTCTTTCTACATAACAGCTACATAAAAGAGATTATATCACTTTAAATTACCTTCCATAAAGTAATTATTTTATAACTGCAGAGCAGAAAAAAATTAATTCCTTATCTTTGGCTTTTTTGGATATCCAAGTATTGTAAAAATAATCTTTGACTATTGTTCACTACTATTTCCAGCCACACTTATCACTAGAATTTCAGCTTTTAGCAGTCACTACTCAGGGATACAAAGGAAATAATATGATACAGTTAGAGGAAGCAAACCTCTTACAGAAAAGAATATGTGCTGGCACAAAGGTATCAGATCTGTCTGCTAATCTCATAGTACATGTGGCATAGGAAATAGAGCTTCCCTAAATACACAAGTCCCTAACACTTTGGTGAAAGAAGACTTTCCATTAGCTGTCAGTAGATTAGATTTTTCTGGAAATGGCCAGAAGTTCACTGTTGTTGGCAGAACAAAATACAGAACTTAATACCAATACAGAGCCGAGGCTACATTGTTTTTCTAGTTTCCTACCTCATACATAAGTAGTTATATAAGTACTTATGTAGGTATAGGTTAATGTTTATGTGTTAGTGCCCTTAGAATAAGTTTAGTTTTTAATAATTTGAAAAATTTTGACAAATTTCAAAGAGGAGAAAAGGTTTGCAAGACAATTGTTTCACAGAATCATAGGTTCACAGAATCATTAAAGTTGGAA